>JAOQMP010056255.1:0-10778 GCA_027563575.1 Erythroxylum pedicellare | reverse complement strand
TATAAATTCTTACAGAAATTTTGGCAAAATTTCCTCTATTTTTATGATATTTACCCCCTGTTGAATAAAGAAAATAATTCAACACAGTCATATATGGCATCAGACATTTATACCATTATCATTATTTATAACACAACAAAGCAAAATATTTACAAAATAAGTGTCAAGTTGAGATACTTACAAGTCGTTGTGCATGCTCATGGTGGTTTATTGATCCTCCCGTATGTATGAGAAGACTCTCTTCTCCCGGGCCTCCACGTCTGTTGGCGAAGTTATGCCTTGAGATGAACATTGCCTCAGGTGATGCCCGATACTCCTACCAACGACTCTAAATTTCCTCCGAAATATAACGTGGTCGTTGACCAGCCTTGTGTATCACACCAATGAAGTTGCGATAACGTGTATAAGCTCGCTTCTCCCATACTTTATACATGCTGGCGTCGAAACAAGAATCTCAGAAAAATTCTTTCTTAAAAAAGAAGAAAAAATTCAACTAATATATATAATGTAATAATATTTATCTAATTATTGTATATAAATCAATATAAAAAGAAAATAAGTATATATTGTACCTCAAACTCTTGAAAGTAAAATTGCTTTTTAGCCTCAGATATTTTCTTCCACATATAACTCTCAAGATCAATCCTTTGCTTAAATGTGGAAGTCATATTTTTTAAACTCGATCCAGATGGATTCAACCTAATATAAGAAGTAATTTGATACTGGGAAAAACTAATAAACCTAAGACTTAATCAAAAGCAAATAGTGGTAAATGTGATTTAACTTACTATTCATTAATAACTGTTACATACTTTCTTCCATCAGGTCCCACAACTCCAGGGTGGCGGACCTCTCCTCCATATAATAAAGAAGTATTGGATGATATATGAGTTTGGGAAGGAGATGGTGTTTCATAATGAGCAGTAGGTGATGCGTCATCTGCAATTGTCGGCCCTGGAGGGGGAGCAGGTGAGTCAGTGCGAGTTACAAACGAAGACATTCCACCTTCACATTTAGTTGCTCTGAACATGCCTCTAAACCTTGACCGCATAACCTCATGTTGTCTCTTTCCCTGCATTTGATTGCTGTCCTTGTGGGTGAGGACAGCGGACAGGGACATAAAAGTTATGTCCTTCGTGCTGTTTGCTTACTGTCCTTAGTCATTTTTGTTTCGTCTTCAAAGGACAAGGACAGAAATTTTTGTTCCTTCCAAAATTGAGGTACAAGAATTCTTGTCCTATGGACAAGAACTGGAAATGTCAAAAATAACCTTCTGAATTACATACGAAACCTAACACGTCCCTTGCAATAATAATAATAATAATAATAATAATAATAATAATAATAATAATAATAATAATAATAATAATAATAATAATAATAAAAATAACAATAGCAATAACAATAACAATAGTAATAACAATAACAACAACAACAACAACAACAACAACAACAACAACAACAATAATAATAATAATAATAGTGTTGTGAGCATAGAAAAATAAAAAATAAAAAGTGTTAAAGTTATTGTACTAATGGAATTATGGTACGAATGGCCTATATTACGAAGAACTAAGTTGCATGTAATTTTTTTAATGTACATTTCCTTCATTATTTTTACCTCTTATTAACCTTATCATACGCTTACCAAAGCTTCATTAAAACCTAGTAAAAAGAACTTTTGTTTTTTTTAGTTTACTTATAAGTGTTGAAGATATGATCTTATTGCAAGCTTATGGTTAAGACTCCTCCTACGTATTGATTTGAGAATTCCTATACTTTTCACCCTAAGCACTTTGAGTTCTATGTCATTACTATTCATATTGACTTATGAAGGTTGGTCCTATAATAACTTGAATCTAATTATATGTTAATTTGATTGACATGACATCATGATTTAGGGTATGGATGGACAAGTTCAAGTTAATAAAGAATGAATGTTCATAAGTTTGATGATTTTGATTATGATTTGCTTGAGGACATAAAATATGAATTCTTTTATTTCTATTTTTTTCTAAATATTTGATATAGATTTGTTTTATATGTTTAGGAACTAAATTTTTTAGTGCCTAGGTGTGATGAACCTTAAGTTTGGTTAATAATATAATATAATCTTTTATTCAATGCAGTTTTATTCATTTGTTTATTACGATTCAATTGTTCATTATATTATTGACTAATATATCTAAAATTATTCATTATATTATTGACTGAGATTAAGAAATCCTTATGTTTGAATAGATCTACCATATATGGAAGGATTTGCATGCAAACTGAAAGATAGGTCGACATAAATCCTTTAGATTAGGGCCAATCTCGAATCAATAATGCAATGTTAAAGGTTTTTAACAGAAAGAGATTTCAATTAATCAACTAAGGGTTAATTCTTAATTTTCTTGAGAAAGATATTACCATAAGATAGGAATTTTCATGGTCCAATAATCAATAATTTAATTTCATGATAAAGGGTTAGTGTTTAAGATATCTTAGGGGGATTCATCATTTAGGTACTACTTTTTTTATATTGACCAATCGTAGTATTTACTTTATCTGAGTTCAATATTATATCAACTTTACTTTATTTTGTTTATTTTAAATTTTTAATTAAATTCACAACCTGATTCAATGATTAGATAATAGAAAAAGTGTTAATACTAGTACTTACAGTCCTTATAGGATTAACTTGTACTTGCTAGTGCTAGTTTCTATTTCACTATACACTTGGGGTTAAAACTTATAAATTTCTATAATTATAAAATCAATCAATCATTGGTATAGCCAATTATTACTAGAAATAATGTAATTACATAGTTTTGATCATATAGCAACACCAAATTTATCTGATATCTTTCTTCTTTATCATTCATTGGTGATGATTATGTTACATTGTTTTGCTTAAAATGGTATGCTTTGGTTGACGAATTGATAAAACTTAGAATATAAGTATGTAATAAGCATATCCATAATTGAGAATTTACATACATAGGATTTAAATCTTTTTTCTATATTTTTATGTTTATATTCCTTTTCTATATAGGATTTAGATCAATCATAGGTTTTTTTTATAGAAAAGTCTGGTGATTTACACATAAAAATTAGTTTTGAGTGTTTCTAGGTAGATGCTTAAAATTCAAACCAGAAATGAGACATTAAGGTGAAGAGAATGATTGTTTTGGTTCTTAGGTAAATGAGATTACATTGGTTGTTTTCATGCTCAGTGTTAAGACATTAGGGTATGGAGAAGTATGGGATTTTACTTATAAACTCCCACGTCAGTTATTTGATGGTTTGAGGCCATTACATAATGATAATAAAGTAAGGAAGTTGACATGATCAGGTGAAGAAAGAAATCCAAAGAAAGTTGAGGACTATATAAATGAGGAGAAGTATCATAAATTATGCATACTCCTATTGAGGTAATTGAGGATGACGATGACCCATTATACATTAAGGTAAGTTTTGAAGAAGTTACTTTAGCAACCATTAAGGCACCCATAAATGAACCCATTTTAGTCGCCATTAAAGTAGACCTTAAAGCATCAAATAAGCTGGATTACATATCATTTAATGAAAGTAAACTAACAGATTTCAGTGATTTATGGTATTAAATTAAAGAAATTCCCAATGATAAATTTGAATGTGGATGTTCATCATATTGATTTAGGGATAATAAGGTTAAAGGTGATGAAGAAGACATTAGTTACCTAAAAGGAAGTCCAGATGATGAGAAGAAGAATTCACTTTATCTTTTCGAGTGTAGATGAGGAGAGTTATTTTAAAGTATTTTTAGATCTATCAACACATTTTGAAAGGCTTTGAAGAACATGAGTATCCAAATGGTGTTTAAGAATGAGTTTATAAAGAATGAAATGTTAGGAGTTAGTATAGAGTGCAGAAAGAAATATAGATGGAGAAAACATACAAACATTACACAAGATAGGCAGGCATTTCATATTATAACATTCTAGGACACTCATTCTTGTAAGACAACATTTTGACAATAAGAAATTTGATTATCAGTAGATTACTAACACTTTAGAGATAGTCTTAGTTTGCATATTTTAGGGTTAAAAAGGTTCTTTTACGAGATTACCAATAATACATTTCATACATTAAAGCATACAAAGCTAAAAATCGTACCTCACATTTATGTTTTGAAGATGAAGGGGCATAATATGAGAAGCTAAAAGTCCACATTTTTGCTATAACAGAATGCATCAAGGGTAATTCACTGTATATCAAATTTTTTGAAGGTGTATTTGGTGCATGCTATATATGTCCTAAATAAGTGATATATGGTTTTCCAACACTTATAGACCAAAAATATGTATAGGTAGTTGCCATTTGAAGACAAGCTATAATGGGAAACTGGTGATAACTATTGGAAAGGATCCAAATGATAAAATTTTTCTATTGTCTTGGCCTATGGTAGAAGTAAAAAAGAAAGAGAGTCTGAAATGTTTTTTGCAATGCTTATTTGATGATATTGGAAATGATTGCTCGTTGATGTTTATAAGTGATAGACAAAAGTAACATGATGATATTAATAATAATATTTTCATAAAAGTATCATTTTATTTAGTACTAAACATATTTTAATCATGTGATGGAAAGTGAACTATTTAAACATAAGTCATTTTGAACTTTATTATTACTTTAGGCATTTATGGGTTAATGTAAAAAGTAAGTATAAACTAGATGTTATTTACAAATATTAAATTAGAAGTATAGCTTCAAAATTTACTAAACAAGGTTATATGAGATAATTAAGATAGAGAGTATGAACAAGGATTCATATGATGGGTTAGTACATCTTCCTAAAAAGTGAGATGGTGTAGACATGCCTTTATTAGAAGATGTAAGAATAATTTATTGTCAAACAACATTATCGAGTATTTTGATGCATACTTGAGAAATGCAAAGGACAAAAAGGGATGAGAAGAGCTATCATGAAAGAGATTCCATTAAAAGAAGAAAAAGATAAGTGCATATGATGGCAACATATGCCCTGATATAATGTGAAAGTTAGAGAAAATTAAAAAGGAGGTTAGCACTTATTTGACTCATTTTACAAGTAAAGACACTATTTGGACTTTCACATTAAATCCAAATTCCTTCTTGTCCAAATGATAGTAATAACTCATTTTTCTAGGTGATAGAAAATTTGAAATTAAGCATTTTATAAATGATAATCATATAGTGAATCTTAAAGCAATGATTATATATGTAAGAGATAAAAGTTGAATAGGATCCCGTATAGCCATGTAATTTCAACAATCATCTTAGAGAAAGGATATCTTGAAGATTATATACATAAGTACTATATAAAGGAGGCATATATGAGGTGTTATTAGAAAAGCATAAATCTAGTACCAAGTAAACAATTTCATCTAGTACTAAAGAAGAATATGGATAGAACATAAATCCTCCCTCCTATAAGAAAATAGTTGGAAGGCTGAAGAGAAGAGAATTAAAGAGGTTTTTAAAAGTAAAAAGGGTACCATTTTAATATGAATTAGTGGATATGTCACATACAAGAAATGTAAATAAGTTGGATATAGTTACAGAGCATATAAGATGTCAACCTTTGGCTGACTTACAATGATCCAAATGATGGTAAGCTTTCTCACTATTAGTTTTAATGTTTATGTGCATAATTAATTTCTCATAAGCTTCCTCATTGTTGTAAAAATGAGAATATAGTATTTCCTTTCATATAGGGTTAGATGATAATGTTATCTCAAGAAATATTTGTATTAAATACATTATAAAGCTAGGGAAAGAAACCTACATAAGAAATTGGAATAAAGATAAGGCTATTAAACATCAAACCAGAAGATTAGGCATTTCTACAAGGTTAAGTGCATAAGAATAAGTTAGAACATCCAAAAGAGCAAGCAGTAAAAGATGTGTATAGTATATAGTAATAAGTATTTATACACAACTTATATGTACTTGATGATCTTTTTGGACAACTCATTTATTGATTTATCACTTTAGAAGGTCTTATATAGTCATGGCTCTCTTTTATATGTTTGGACTGATTCATATGTATGTATTTGGAACTCTGTGTGAAATAACTCACTTTTGTATAATTTCCTATGCAATATTGATGTACATAGTATTTTCTTTTTGAGAATTTGAAAAAATTCATTAAGTAGAAGAAGTGTAGTATACAGCTAAGGAGAGGAAACTCTCCCTCGTGAGACCACACGATGATGTTCAACACTACATAGTCAAGAAATTAAATGACAGCGTAGGAACAAAAGATGTGAGGGTATTGAATGACAACGTATCAATAATTAGGGTAAAAAAAACTCCTCTCCTTTCTTGATTCTTCAAACGATTACTCAATTGGGATAGGGAGCTCCGGATACTGCGATTCAACGATGGCGATGTGGCTTCTCTCCAATCCATCTCTAGCTCAAAAGGATTTACATCTCAAGTAGGAAGTTTGATTCTACTTGTTTTTTCCTCAATCTTCAAGAGTAGCAGACTTCATTTTGAATATCAGGAGTCTTGAGTGTACAACCGAGGACTTTCCTTTATTAACCCATCTAGTAAAGTAGTAGATCTGGAGAGGTACTCCCAGGAGCTCTCGATGGTGAGTCATATTCCTTCTAATATTCTTTCCCCTTCTGTCTTAAGTTGATTATTTCGAGAACTGCTTGAAATTCTTGAGTTGTTTAGGGAACATCTATACTTAGGAAGTACTATTTGCTTTACTAAAACCCAATTAGAGACAACTCCCTGAGTACTATATTCTCTAAGAGAGAGCTAGTCCTCTGCTACTATGCTGTCCTAACTGATTTATAATCAGTTAATGTACATAGTATTGATAATACTATGTAATGATCTTTTCTATTTAATACTTTTTGGACAATCACGTGTCCAGTATCTACTTGTTGTATTGAACACTTTTTAGACAATCCTATGTGTGGTATCTAATTGTTGTATTAAATACTTTTTGGATAGTCTTACGCCATATTTACTTGTTATATGGACAGTATACTTTTATTTCTTTTCTTAAAAAATATATGCGTTAAATAAAGCTAATGCTCATTTTCATTAATTTAAGAAATGATGTCATACATTTACTATCCATTATAAGTGCCTATATAAATACATTTGTAGCTAGAATTTTAAGGTTCATACATTTATAAATCCTTAGCTCATTTCCATTGCTTGTGCAAATATCAATGATAGTACATATATAATTCAAGACAATATCATTAAACCATATACCCATTGAAATTTACTTTTATCTCTCTTTTGTTTATTGAAAGCCATTAATATGTTCTTTTTCTTAATCCATTTATGAAATCTATACTTCTTGGAGTAGATTTTTGTCAAACAACTTTTAAAAAATTAAACATTCATTTTTACACTAAACAAGAAAAATCATTCTTTTATAATAATACTCATATCTTAGGCATCCAAAGAACCTCCTTTCTTGGTTTTTACCATCCAAGAAGTCTAGAAAGTAGCATGCAGTCTACAATTTGAATATGTATGGACATGTTATTGTATACTTGATTATTGATGTTGATGATTTTATATATCAAAACCCATCAAAACAATATCGAGTATTAACATGCCATAACAACAGCAATCAAAACATTTTATAGTTATTGGAATCAATATATGTCATTGCATACTTAATGTATCAATAGTAAAAAAAACACATTTGTAAAGTAATGAAATTTTTCTTCGTCATTAACTTCTCTTATAAGCATTGGATATGTTGTTAGGGTTGAATATGAATTTCATTTAAATTGATGCGATATACCAATTTAGTTGATACGATGGCAATCAAACTTAGCAACCTTTTGATGACAAACCTATTAATATATAAATGATATGGAAAAAGATATTGTTAATATATAAATGGTATAAAGAAATGTTCTCAGTGGTTGCTCATGGATTTGTTGCCATCATACATTCTTTATCTTACTTCACTCAAGGTTTCAATTTAGCATACGTAATAGCTTAGGAAACAATATAGCATAACTGAAGAAAACAACTCAGAGAGAAACCAAAAGTGTTTCTATTAGTGAATTGAGATTATTTGTATAAAGAAATCATATGGTTTATATACACAAGGTCTAGGACTGTTTAGGAATATCAAATCCCTCAATTATAGGAGGAAATCACTACAATTATCAATTCCTAAGTGTATACAAGGAAATACAATCAATTATAATAACTATGATAATAACTTTATTCAACACTCCCCCTTAAGTTGGTGCATAGATATCACACATGCCCAACTTGCAAGCAAGGTTATTAAACTATTTTTTGTAGATTCATTTGGAGAAGACATTTGCTAGTTGTTCATTAGACCCCATATAGGATAAGTGTAAAGAATCTTTCATAAGTACCCCTTTATAATGTGTCGGTCAATTTTCTACGTGTTTTGTTCTATCGTATTGAATAGGATTATGAGCTATGTTAATGTCATCTTTGTTATCATAGTAAAGAGATTAACTTCTTCCATCCTTCAATTGTAATTGATTCATTAGCATTCTTACCTAAAAGAGTTCTCACACATCTTGAGCCATAGCTCTATATTCAGCTTCTAGACTAAATCTACTAACTACATTATATTTCTTGCTTCTCCACATGACTAGGTTTCCTCCTATCATCTAGGGATCTAGCCCAATCAGCATCTATAAATGCTTCTATCTTAAGGTGACCATTGTTAGTGAAGAGAAGGCCTTTTTTATGTAGACTTTAGATAGCGCAGGATGAGAAATACTACCTATAAGTGTGGTTCTCGCCTATCATACATATACTGACTCACGAGACTGACTGTATATGCTATGACTAGTCTAGTGTGAGAGAGATAAATGAGTCTCCCAGCTAACTTCTGATATCTCTCAATGTATATTGATGTATCTATTCCTGTTTATAGTTTGTGGTTGCTCTCGATAGGAGATTCAACTAGTTTATAATCTATCATACCGATTTCTTCTAACAAGTCTGTGACATACTTTCTCTAAGAGATAAAGATTCCTCTTTTTGATCTAGCAACTTCAACTCCCAAAAAGTATTGTAACTTCCTTAGATCCTTAATTTCAAATTCTTGAATAAGGAGTTGCTTTAGCCTAACCAACTCTTCCATCACTTCCAGTTACCATAATTTCATCAACATAGATAATAAGAAGCATGATCTTACCATGGGAATGCTTAATAAATAAGGTATGATTTGCATTACTCTGTTGATAACCAGAGGAAATCATGGCCCTACTGAACTTTTCAAACCATGCTTTAGGTGGTTGCTTCAGCCTATACAAGGCCCTTTTTAGCCTGTAAACCTTTCGTTGTGTCTTATCTTCTTCAAACCTAGGAGGAATTTCCATATAGACCTCCTCCTCCAAATCCTCTTGAAGGAAAGCGTTTTTTACATCAAATTGTTGTAAGTCCCGATCTAAGTTAACTGCACAAAAGACTAGAATTCATATTGTATTCATCTCAGCAACAGGAGCAAAGGTTTCTAGATAGTCTACTCCATATGTTTGAGTAAACCCTCTAGCCACCAATCTTGCTTTGTGTCTCTCAATAGATCCATTTGGCTTATGTTTTACTATGAATACACATTTGTAGCTAACTAGCCATTTTCTTTCTAGAGTAGTGAAAAGTTCCCAAGTCTCATTTTTCTCTCTAATCCTATAGAAAAGATAGAGAGGAAATAGCTAAGACAAAGGCTTTATAGGAGAGAGATAGTGAATTATAGGAAACAAAGTTAGAAATTGGGTACTTAGTGCAAATTTTAACACCTTTCCGAATAGGCTTATCTAAACCATCAGGTAAATCATATTCTAACTCACTAGTGTCTTCAAGTGTATGATGGAATTTTTTTTCTTATCTTGTCATGAGTATGTCTTTAATTCTAGTCCGTCTAAGCACCTACTTTCATCCTCCTAAACCAAACTTGCTTTCTCCCCCTGAATTGTTCTCTCTCCCTGGATCACATTATCAAGCAACACCTCTTTGCTCTCATTCACCGCATGAAGAGGAGTTTGATGTGTGATGAAATAAGGCTCACATTCTACAAAAGTGACGTCCATACTTACATGGTATTTCTTAGACGGGGGGTGATAACACTTATATCCCTTTTATTTAAGAGAATAACCAAAAAAAACACATTTAAAGCTCTATGCTCCAACTTGCGTACATTCTGAGCACGAACAAAGCAAATACTCCTAAATACTCTTGGAGGCATAGCATAAGAATTTTGACCTTGTGATATGTCCATAGGGAAAAATCTAGAATCTGAAATGACATTTTGTTGATAAGATAAGCAGTTGAAAGGACTGCATTACCCCAATATCCCTTTAGAAGGTTCATAGTGAACATAAGTAATCAAGCTACCTTCAAAATATGTTTGTTCTTCCTATCCATAATTCCTTTCTGTTCACTAGGATAGGCACAACTAGTTTGATGAATGATTCCATAGGAATCTAGGTAAGCATGAAATTCCATATACTCCATTCCATTATAAGACCTTAGGATTTTAAATTTAGCATCATGTTGGGTATAAATAATTTTATGAAAAGATTAGAAGAATGAGAAAACTTCATTTTTGGCTTTTATTAAATAAACTCAATTCAATCTTATGCAATAATCAATAAAGCTCATAAACCATCCATGGCCAGAAAAAGAGGGATTTTGAGTAGGACCCCAAATATCAAAATGAATTGTCATAAAAGGAATATAACTCTTATTATTAGATAAATTATAAGAACTTCTCATGTGTTTAGCAAGTTCACATGCTT
>JAOQMP010056209.1:0-10780 GCA_027563575.1 Erythroxylum pedicellare | reverse complement strand
ATTCTCATTCATTCCTTCCTAATGCATTATTCATAACCTTTGGAATACATTTGCATTTACAAGAACATCTTCATTCCATTAACACTCCTTCATTCCAAACTTATATACATTGATATCAAACCATCTTTTCCTTAAGGTATAACATTAATGATCAATCAAAACTTATCAAACATTTAACCAACTTTTTCACATCAAATTAGCTTCATTTTAAACCCCAATCAAGTCTAAATGCATCATAGTTAAGTACCTTATCCTTAATTAGTTCAAGAATCACACAAAAAAACATTTTCTTACTGAAATACAATTTCTACAATCGTATACGGCTTCCCACAATCGTGGGATGGGTTATCCAAAAGTTCCCATCCAATTCCTTCATTAATTTTCCAGATTTTTTTCAGGATAAGTTTAAGGTCAACTTTGTATGGCCATTTTGACAAGGAAAATGAAGTAATTAGGTAGTATACTCTTCTAAAAACATGTTCCCATATGTCTTAATTTTCTAATGAACTAAAGTTCATACAATTCGGTTTAGTATTCTGCAAGTTATACCCACAATTATACAAACTATTATCAAACAGTGACAGAATCCAAAAACTCAACTTCAAGACAAATTTTGAAACTCTTAGAAACATAATTAAAATTCTATTCCTTCACAAAAAATATATCCATATGTATCTAATTTAATCTAAACCTAAAATCATCCCATTTGGATGTCTACAGATCATGTTATGGCCAAAATAGCGATGCATGTTTCAATAAAAACACTACAGATAACATATTCTAGCAATTCTTCTTTCATTTATTTTCCAGATTGTTTTACACTTTATATCAAGGTTAAATGGCCTCTTTATAGTTCATCAATTATAACTCTATTAGGCCTGAATCATACTCCAATTCCTCATCAATAAAAACTCTTATTCTAGTTAAAAATTATTCAATTAACAGCTCAAAAAGTATCAAACCAGAAACTTTTACACTATTATGCATATAGTCCTAGTTCTTTCCCAAATCAAGAACATCAAACTAACATCTTTCTTTGGAATTAATCCACCTACATTATACTTCAAATCTATACCTAATTCATCTATAAATCAATCTATATCCCACGATTTTCATAAACTAAAAACAAAACAGAAAAGCTTCCAAGTTTATGTAGCATTTTCCAGCACATATCTTCACCAATATCACATGCATTTCATTCCAATTCAAGCATCATTATTTTATCATTTGACATGCCTTAAAACTCATATTGTTAGTTACTTGTTAGGCTTCCAATCCAACATAAAACTTTAGATTAAACCAAGTCTCCATGCAAGCAAAATCAACACAAACTTATGGTGAAAGCTTTTAGACAACAATATGAAGATCATAATCAGCTAGTTTTCTTAGCAATTTGGTGAAGGATTTAGGTGTGTTTTCATGTAGAACTTTAGCTAGGGTTAAGAACAAAATACAGAGAAAATTTCGAGCAATTTTGGTAGAATGGTGAGGGAAAATAGCAGAAACATTATTGTTGGAATTTGCTCCATCATCATGCTAGGTGTCAACTTTTAAACTCTCTAAATGTCTTAAGGCATGTTATACATTTGCCTAATTAATCAGCTGCCAATAGTCCACATATTAGGTTGCCATTTGTCCCTACTAAATCAGTTCATATCTCATTCCAAGATTGGTCCACATGTCACATAATAATTGGTCCAATTGTCACACATTTAACTATGTTAAATGTCACTGAACTTAAGGCTTATTCACCCTGATTTTCATGTAACAATTTATCCTCCCACTTAACATTTGTTCTAGTCCAAATGTACATTTAATCCATCAATTTCCCCATTCATAACATTAATTCCAATTTACTAATTGAAATCCAATCATACCAAAATTCAAGACATTAATTCATAATTCACATCATGATCACTTAACATGTTTCATACCCCGAAATAAGTCAATTAAGTGCATATGCTAACTTGTAATGTGCACAAATATCAATCTTGTATGAATTATAATGTTATGCAATATTTAATCTAGGGTTAAACGTTTATCACCCTCAAATGAGTGGTCCAGTTAAGGTGTCTAACCGAGAGATCAAGTCCATCATAGAGAAGATGGTTAATCCCAATAGGAAGGATTGGAGTTTGTGCCTCAACAATGCCTTATGGGCATATAGGCTTGGATATAAGACTCCAATAGGAATGTCACCATTCAGGCTTATTTTTGGGAAGTCGTGCCACCTTCTAGTGGAGCTACAACATAAGGCTTATTGGCTGAGACATAAAGCATTCAACAATGCCTGGATTTATAAGGAACAGGCTAAGACATTCCATGATCGCAACATCTCTAGGAAGACATTTGTGGTGGGACAGAAAGTACTTTTATGTCATTCATGCCTTAAGCTCTTTCTAGGTAAGCTATGCTCCCAATGGATAGGTCCCTTTGAGGTTACACAGATATATCCCCATGGAGCAGTGGAGATTAGAAGTGCCAAGACGAGAAAAGAGTTTAAAGTTAATAAACATCGTCTTAACCCCTACTTTAAGGGATTTCAAATGCACAACGTGGAGGTGACAGAGCTTGAAGCTTCAATATACGTTGGTTGATATCAATTAACAGGGGTTGAGCTTGTACCCACTGTTTAAGTTTTTTATTTATTATTACTTTCATTTGAGTATCTTATTTGCTTTTTATCTGTTTTGTTGCAATGCAAGACCAGAGTTGTGAATTCTATTTTCAATTCATTGATCCCTCTTTGATCTAGGGGGAGTCCTTTTGTTCTCATCCCCTTATGTTTTTATTGATTTTAGGAAATTGGGGACAATGTCTCATTTAAATGTGGTGGTAGGGACAATTTAAATTTTTTTTCATGTTTGCACTTGAACTGGGATGAATGTTGAACCATGCCATTCTATAATAGTAGTTGGATTGAGAATTAAGTTGTGTGCTTGAATTTGAATTAAGTAGCTTGAATGGAAGGTGAATTATGTGGATTGATTGAAGTAGTTAGTTATATAAACTCAACCAACAATTTGATACTTGAGTGATTAGGTAATGTATAAAATCTTGGTGGATTTTCATATAAGCACATGCAAGTTTTTTAGTCTATATGACTACATTTCATAGTCATTCTATTTCTTTGTTGTGTGTCATGCTCCCCTAGGAAGATTACTTTCAGAACTTGTATTGAGCCTATTTGAAACTACGAGATGCATGCTTTATAGAAAACATTAAGGCCTTCTTTGTTTTAAACCCTTAGCTTAAATGACCCAACTCATTTTCCCCTTGCCAACCACTTTAAGCCTTTAACCTTGTTTGTTTCTGAATTAATCACCTTACAATGAAACCCGAAAACCCATTAGCCTTACCTTGTCACAAGTTTAACGAAGTAATGAGTGAGCATTTGATGTATATGATTTAGGGACTTTTGTTTTGTATTCGATTTTAAGATGTATTAAGAGGCGCTTCTACTTATGTGTTTATTGATTTGTGTTGTTATTATTTCCTTATTATTCTAGTGTTATCCAAAATAAAAAAGAGAAAAAGGAAAAAGGAAAAAGAAACAGAAAAAGAAAAGCATCTTTGCTTTTGACGTTATTGATTAAATGCTTCTCTGTTTCAGTTGTTAAAGGAAACGTAGTAACATTAGTTAATGATGAGTAATTATAGTTTGTGGTATTTATATGCGTATCTCAGAATTTGTGTTTGATTGTCCCTTCTTACTTAGTACTTTGTTAATACTTGTGAGTTACCCTTTGACCTTTTTGCCTCGCCTTAACCCAAACCCCATTATAACCCTAAGTAAAAGCCATTTTTGATCTATATAACATGCAATTTATGTGGTAGAGAATTGGTGAATTTGCAAGCCTATAGTAGTGTAGTCTCTTAAAGGGAGTATTAAGTGAAACACTAACCATAAACACTTGAGGAAAATCCATCTTAGTTTTGTTTTACCTTTGATGAGAGTATCTTTTATTTAGGTTCAAGGATCAATGAACATCTCGGAATCCCAAGGATATCTCCAACCCACTTCTTTACCATTGTTATTAAACTTTTCTAAGTTTGCTTTGTGCTTGTCTTTTTGGTTACGCTCATTGCATATTGGCTATCTCGTCTTCATCGTTTTAGGTTGTTTTGTTTTCTTTTGTTACAACATTTGAAATAGCATTTGCATCCTAGCTCTCTGTGGTTCGATCCTAGCACACCATTTACTGCATAGTTTGGTAGTTAGGAATCTATTATTTAGTAGTTAGCGACAGGCTATCATTTATACTAGCCCTCATTATTCAAAGATGCATATCTCTATAGCAAATCATATGAAAAATATCAAATGTCAAGTAATTTGTCCTGTGAGGATCAATTGCCCCTAACTCTTATACTCTTTTGTCAAATTTTTTACATTTAGGGTATTCAATTTATGGAACCTTTCCTGCCATCTTTTGGCTTTAATTATATATTGCTTGCAATAGATTATGTTTCTAAATGGGTGGAAGCCAAAGCCATCAGAACTAATGATGCCAAAGTTGTTGCTAATTTTGTTAAAGTTAACATTCTTTCTAGGTTCAGGATATCAAAAGCAATTATTAACGATAGGGGAACCCATTTTTGCCACAAAGTGATGGAAACATTATTAAAAAAATATTACATTATGCACAAGGTTTCCACCTCTTACCATCCCCAAATTAATGGACAAGTTGAAGTGTGGAATCGGGAAATCAATGCAATCTTACAGAAAACAGTGTTGCCTAATAGAAAGGATTAGAGGGTAAGACTAGACGACGCATTATAAACCTACAGGACAGCTTATAAAACACTAATAGAGATGTCTCCATATAGACTGGTGTTCAGAAAGTCATGTCACATCCTGGTGGAATTGTAACAAAAGGTATTTTGGGCTATAAAAAGATGCAACATGAATTTGGATGATGCGGGTGTACATAGGAAGTTACAGCTATAAGAGTTGGAGGAGACGAGGAATGACTCTTATCAAAACACAATAATATATAAGGAGAAGACGAAGGCTTTTCATGATAAGATGATTTCATTAAAAAAAAATTCGATGGGTCAAAAAGTGATGCTATATCATTCCAAGCTCAAATTATTTCTAGGTAAGTTGCGTTCTCATTGGGTTGGTCCATTTGTTGTTACTCATGTCTTTCCTTTTAGTGCAGTAGCGATACAAAGTCTGAAAACTAACAAGACATTCAGAGTAAATGGTCATCGCTTGAAGTTGTATTATGAAGGCCTCCTATGAAGGCTTCTAAATGGAGGATTTAGAGGTGTTGATACGAGAAAACGCGAATAGTTTCACTTGATGTGAGCAACATGGAGTCAAGCCAACAACAATAAACAAAAGCATTGCTTGGGAGGCAACCCAAAAGAAGTTGATTACTGTTTATTTACATTTTTCACATTTTCTATTTTTGTTAAAATCTCCATTTCTTGTATTTAATGTTACATTGGGGACAATGTAAGTTTTAAGTGTAGGAGTGGAGATTTTAGTTTTTATATATGTTTTTGAGCTTAATTGTTGCTTATGTGACTTCCTATGCAGCTTTTTAGGCAGTTTTCAGAATCAAACAAACAAAATCAAAAATTTTCTCATTTTATATTGCTTTTAAGACTATATAGACATAATTAGAGTGTGAATTGACTAGAAAAATCCATGGGAACTTTAACATGTACTTTTGCTCTTGTGGTCGGTTAATATGACTTTACTTTGATTTTCTATTCGAGATCACATTTTTATCACATATATTATTATGAAAATGATTAGGCATTCTTTGTTGTTCATAAGCTACATTAGCCAAATAGTCTACCCATTTATATAAAATTTCCTTTGTTAAACCTCCTTAAGCTTTATTAACCTTGCTTTTTATGCTAACCACATTACATGCCTTGAACTGAAACAAATGTCCCATCCAAGCCTTAAAGCTAGTGGGGTATGTTTTGATTGTTAATGATTGTGGATGTACAAAAGTATAAGTGTGGGGGTGTGTATATGTGTGGAATGGTTATAATTATTGGGATGTTATTTTTGTTTTATCAATGAAATTCCTATGTTGATGTAGCTTCTTTCAATTTTCAAATGAAAAGAAAAGGAAAGAAATGTTTGAATAAAAATATCAAGGAGGAAATACATTTGTTTTGAAAAGTTATTCATGATTATTTCTCCTCGTAAAGTTGTATTGAATGGGTAATTTGAATATGATATATATGAGGTATATGTGGCTTTGAAGGATTAGTTCATGTAGTTTCAATATCTCGTTATCAATTCTATGAGTGAATTCTTCTAGTTGGTTATGCTTCATGTGATTTGAGGTGTGGGAGCTTGAATTCGAGAAATGAAGCATGATTTTTGCATTCGTCATAGCTGATGGTATCCAGTTTTAAATGAATGTTAGTTTTTGTACTTAATGTTGCATTAAGTGTTATTTTTGTTTCTCTAGTTTTGACGGCTTTTACAATACATTATCCAAATACATCTCACCTTACCCATACCCACATTAAAACCTTAAAAAGTCCCTTGATTCATGATTATGCATGTGAATTTTAGTGGTGGAAAAATGAAATGATATACAAAGTTGTGGATTGTTATGATCATAAATAGTGTTTAAGTGTACCTATAAATTTATCTTTTTTAAACACATTTTATCCAAGTCTACCTCTAGATTGCTCAGCTTCTAAAGGTGATGAATGTTGATTGATCATGAGTAGAAGCTTTGAATGTTATGTTCTTGCTATGGTTTTTGAAAGTCAATCATCTTTACATATGATTATCTATTCTTAGGAAATATAAAAAATAAGTAAGAGTTTTAGTTTGTGACTTTGATTTTGATTATTTGCTTGACGACGGTCAAAAGCTAAATATGGGGGAACTTAATATATGCTTAAATGTTGATACATTTAATCCATTAGTGATTAATGGCTTAAAATGCTTAAGACACTCACTTTAGCTCATATTTGATTTTAGATACATTTCGGAAGTGAAGAAGCTAAAGTGACTCGAAAGCATACTTATTGAGCCATCTTTTCAATGTTCATACTATATTATCTTCATAGAGCAATAAGAAGAAAAAGATTAAAAGAAAAAAGAGAGAGAGCATAAAAGTGGAGAATGGTGCATGATGGTTCACGGCTAAACTAAAACAAATGCCACCGTTGTGAGTAGTCTCACGGTTATAACATAAATTGCATGGGAGTGAGACACTCTCATGCATATGCAAGATATCTTATAGTTGTGAGACACCACTCACACCCATAAGATATCATTCACCAACTTGAATTAAATGAACAACTGTCCATTTAACCCACTTGTCCATTGTAACCTAGCTATCCATTGTAACCTAGCTTTTAAAGATATAAAGAAACATGTATTATGACGACAAGGTAGGGGTGGAATAACGAGACAATAATGGAGGGACAACATTCATCATCAATTTCTCTCAAATTTCAAGATGGAATAAGGAGATAGCAATGGAGAGATGCCATTCGTCATCTTTTTTCTCGTGGATTTTCAATATGGAATAACAAAGACAACCGTGGACAACAACTATTCTTCATTATTTTGTCTTCAGTTTTTAAGATGGAAAAGGCAACAATAACTATTCTTCTTGGAGATTGATGGAGAAAATGGAAGGCTAACATACCTGACACCGGTTCAAAGGTGAAATTAACATCGAGTCATGATTAAGTTTATCTCATCTTGTTAATGTTAAATCTCTTTTCGGATTGTTATTATGTTTATGTTGATTGAATCAGGTTTTGTAAAGATAATCTTGATACATTATTTAGATTATTCTAATACGAACCTACTACTAGAATGTTGAATATAATTTGTAATCATTATATTTGATGATTGTTAGTAGCCACTAATAATCTTGAATCGTTAAGAACAACGTAAATTAGGATAAATAACCCAAACATGTGAGGTTATTATTGCCTATATTAATCCATTTTCCACTTCATAATGTGGTTGCCAAATTAAATCTAGAGATTATATCCTAAGTTATTCGGTGACTAGGTTTAACTAACAAACGTCTCTTAACTAAACACAACCTAAGAGAAAAACTGGGATTACTAGAGCGTATTATTAGTTCATGATCAATAGTTCGAAAAGAGGAGAGAAAACATTAGAATGATGGGATATCTTTAATCATTTCTAGGCCAAGATTGATCCTAGGACCGGACTTTACACTCATTCGACACTTTTATCATTTTTTATTTTTCTATAATTTGTGTTCGCTAGCTTAATTTTACTTTATTTTCTCAATTACCTAAAAACCCAAAAACCCCTTTTTATTTCCTTTGCATCAATTATTTTTATTATGAAAATTAATCGAACATTTCCTATAGATACGATCCCGACTTACCACTTCTATGAGTTTTTACTGTGCAAAGTTAGGTAAATCTTACAGTGCACTTAACACATACTGTCAATTACATTATTGATCATAAAAATTTATTAAGAAAAAGTTATGCCATGATAAATGAGGACTGAAAAATGGTTTATTCACTAATAAAATAGTGAGGAAAAAATAAACTAATATGATCTAGTTTGGGGAAACTCTCCTGAGGGCAACCTTAAACCTTTGGATGGCCATCAAATGGCGGTTACCCACACAGGATAGACTCAACAGGTATATGCAACTCCTTAATAGGCGTTCACTATGCAGAAGAGACAATGAATCGATAAATCATATCCTATTCACTTATCAGTACACAAATGTTACATGGAAAGATATAGTGGTAGATGTGGGGATGAAAACCCACTAGATAGATGGGAAGATGTCTTAAGGTAGGGTTTGCAATGGATATGGATACAGAACATTAATAGAGCATGGATATATAGAGTGAGGTTAGCTTACCTAATTAGAGGTATTTGGGAGGAGAGGAACCGTAGAAACCTTCTCTGAGAGGGCCATGTCCTACCACACACTTAGGATGGCCATTAACGGAAACGTCAAGATAGATATTGTTACTTTCTTGGAATTAGATTAGACCCACCTAGTTCTATGGCCAATCAACTGAGAAGTGTTTCTTTACAAGATGGTGTGCTTTATAAGGAAAATGATAAACCTAGCATAAGAGGAACAACAATCAGATAGGAAGAGGAAGATGCATGCAATCTGACTAAACACTACTTATCTCTGTTAGCGCGATCCAACAGTAGAGAAATGGTATTCCTTGAGGAAATCAGAACTTCCAAGACCTAATTGGGTAAATTCTGAAACATTGATGGTGAAGGGGATTTTCCTTACCCCATTTAACAAAATATCAATGAATTGAGGAGAACAACGATCTCGTTTCTTATGATCGTTTCTTTGTTAGTTTTGGTAAGGTGTAAAGTTTGTAACGTCATTGGTTTTTAGCTTGTCTGTCGAGATGGTAACTACTTGTGTTATATCTATATTTCCAGAGTTAATGAAATTTCAATTTTCTCAAAAACAGGATGATAAATGAGAAGCCAAAGATGACATTGTCAAATCTTGGCTCATTAATTCCATGTACACAATGCAAAATAGTATAATTGAAGAAGTTTGTAAGAGAAAAAACTTAAAAAAATCTTTTCAGTTTGCTCTCATCAATTAAATGGCAATGGAACTCTCTCTAACTTGGAGAACTACTTGTTATGACGGAAGTATGGTAAGGCTCCCATACAAGGCTCTGGTATACTCTTGAACTTATCCCTGATTCATCTCTTCTTCTTCCCTGATTCATCTCTTCTTCTTCCCCCTGATCTGCCCATCCTTCTGAACTCTAGCTCCTTGCTTCTAGTAAAGGCTAGGGGCAATTTGGTCTTTCCTTAAACATCTACTTCTCCCACTATTATCTTTCTTTTTTTTGTTTTTTGAAACTATCTTTTCAGACCCGCCAACTGCCAAAGTTGTTACCTACCTCTTTTAGTTTTGTCCTCTTATAGATGTTGACTTTACCTGTCATTGACAAAGATGAATTTCCCCTTTTACCACTTCACTCGTCACCCTATTCTCATCTCCACCCTCATCTTTAGACACCACTCCCCTTACCCATCCCTTGCCTTTTAACCCGCAAAAAAGATGGAGGTAGGTAGTTGGAGACCACCATTGATACAAACGTCGTTCAAGATGCTACAAGAAGCAATCTACGTGATTTAGAACTGATTCTAAATATGGAAAGTTTTCAGGTTCTAAATAAGGGAACTTCACCAAATTTGGAAAATGGAGCTAAAGTGAAAGGAGATGCCATGGGAAATCATATTGAGGTTGTTCCAGAAAAACAAGATCATTCAAGTGCCACCATGGAAGGTTTTACTAATATGGAAAGTTTTGTCGGTCCGGTCACAAGGTCCCGAGCAAAGCGTTTGAAGAAGCAACTCCAAATTTATGTGCAAAACCATGTTGAAAGTGGGCTGTCCAAATATGGATAGTCCATATATGGAAATGTTTTGGAGCCTACGTATATCTACATAATTAGGCTAATAGACTAGTTTGGGGTATTTGTGTTTTTGAGCTTGTTGTGGGTCAAATTTGGGCTTATTTGTTATGATTTGTTTTTCCATATTTTAAGAGGGCCAAGTTGGTTTTTAGTCACCTCTTTTTCAGACTTGGTTTATGGGTTCAATTTAGCTTTTTAAGTTAGAATACATAGGCCCCTTGTTATTTTACTTAAGCCCATTTCGAAATCCATTAGGTTTAGGTGTAATTAAGCATGTTTTTAGGGTTTTGTGGCTATCATATTCACTCTCCATCTTATTCTCTCCAGCAGCCACCTCTCTCTCAACATTGAAGATTGTCTTTTCATCTCACCC
>JAOQMP010056198.1:0-10780 GCA_027563575.1 Erythroxylum pedicellare | reverse complement strand
TCTATGTATATGTATATTACTTACAAAAGAATCTTGGTACCTTTTGACCAGATATATAACGCTTACACAAATAAAACCAAACTCTTTTGTTTTATTAATAATAAATATTTTTATTATAAAACTGCAACTGAAGAAGATAAAGTTGCATGTAAATACACTTACTTTCCAAGGCACTATATTTACATAACTCCAACATGTTAACGGTGTACTAAATTTGAGTCATAAAGTTTGCATTTTCTTTTTGATTTTTATGGATTTGCACTCTAAAGAGGGGCAAAGGTGTTGACCTTAGCTACTAATAAATTGTAATAATTTATCTTGTTATTATAATGTCCTTCTTCTCTAAGAATTTCTCTGTATTTGGAGATTTTTACTGCCAGTTCACAGAAATCATGAAATTTCATGCCTTGTAATTTCTTCTACAATTCAATATCTAAACCTCTTTGAGATAACTTCACGTGTTTAGTTTCTAAAAGCACAATTTGGTTTCAACGTCTCATTTTCTTGAAATGAGTGATGAACAAGTCAACATTCTGGCCACTCTTTTAGGTGACCCTTAACAAATTAGCTATGTTAACTTAGGCTCAATCATAAAAAATTGAGTATAAAACAATCTTTCTTTTATAGTCCAGAAAGCGATAGAATTCTTAATTAATAAAGGATACTAGGAGAAGGTGATTCTTGTTAATGAATTTGAGAATAACCTGGGATTGAAGTCCTTAAATCTCTCATAATTAGGTAATTCTCTATATTGTATAATGAATCTAGTGATCTGCTTAATGGTAGATTGACCTCCATTAAAAAACAAGTTGAATTTAAGACTTTTGTAGTCACAAGGATAAGGATTAACCTGATTGATCTATTCCAAATAAAGCTTATGAAATTTTATATGACCAAGTTGTCTTAAATCAGGTCTTTATAATTCCTGAACAAGTTATCTAATAGCGCCTATATCAACTTATAACCTCAATTGTGGTGAGCGGATATTGGGATTATAGTTTACAAATATAACATTACTTCTCAAACCATATTATGGTTCACTAGCTTTAGCCTCCCCGCCAAATCTTTGTCTACGAGAAATTTGGGCCATAATGGTAATGTCAATCATTACGAAGATTAACGTCATAGGGACATCCCTTCTTTTGTGAGGAAAGATGTATCTTTCATCTATATGAGAAGTAGCAATGAGAAGTCTGCATTCTTCGATTTCCACTGCATTAAGAGTAAGATAACCTTAAGTCCTTTAGAGGTTTGCTTTACTAAAGTAGGAGAATTGACTAGTAAATTGTATTAGAGAGGCAAATTGTTCATCAGCCTTTTCTATAAAAATTTGATTGTGTTAGCTGTGGAAGCCATGCTAAACTTCAATTATGGAATTTTTTTTGAAAACAACACCATTATGATGCATCCATTTTGGATTCTCACTAGTAGGCAAGTTAGCTAAAGGTGATGGTATCTTCTTAAGATTCTCTACCATCTAGAATACAAAACCTTCACTCCCTATGGTTGTAGGGGTTTCTTCCCTTAGGGCTACTGGTAAAGCAATTTCTTTTCCAATCTACATTATTTGCATCTTTATCCTACTAGGCATGACAAATTCTTTGGTGAATATCTATAATTCAAGCATCCTAGGAAGGAATTCTCCTAGAGTTTGTACTTAACTTCTATAGACAATATAAGTGGCTTCGAAAAACTTTAATGAACAAAGTAATTGATTGTTTTGAAAGGAAATTACAAACTACAAATGAATTTGATATAACAAGGGTGAATTTAGAATGTAAAGAAAGTTGAAAAATAATAAAATGCGTTTTATATAGGTTGATTTTTTTCTTTGGAGATTGATTTTTGTTGTATTATTATTACGTTGATTTGGGAAATTTATCTTTTCATTCAATGTTGTTGGTGAATTTATAGTCCTCTCACCCTTAAGCAGTTTTGTTATTATTACCCAATTCCTTATATTTTAACTGACCATAACTTCTTAATTTTTAGCCCATTTAACCATGTTTTTATTAACTATCTTCCATTATTTTCTTAACTTCAATGTCCTAGACTTCATAAATTCAACATATTTCTTTCTACCTCCCTGATTTTTTTGTCTATGAATTCTCTAGCTAAAAATTTATTAATCCTCCATTTTAGGGCTAACTTCAGGATGTTTTAAGTTATATGAACTAATTTATTCTAAACTATCATCATAAGCTTTTAACTTGAAAAAATTTAAAAAAAACTGCTTTAAGTCACATTTCATGCCACCTTTTTTCGTTTGAACAGTGGTATGATTTGTGGAATTTGGAAACGTAAGCATGGATTTCAAAGAAACTAAAATAAGGGAAGATTTAACTCTTGCATGTAATTGGCATCCATCAAAGATAAGTAAATAAATTCCTTCTTAAGTTTATGGATACCCTTGTGATCAAGGCTCGAACATGACATCAGTAATCTTCATAAACCCTAGATTCTAGATGTTAAAGTATTAAGAAAAGCATTGCAGCTTCATCACCAGCATTCAAATAAAAGTCAAGTAGGGAACATAAACATATATCTCTTTATATTTTTCCAAAAAAGTACTGACTATTAGTGTTGATTTTCTTTATGTAGAATAATTTATAATTAGATGTAAGAAGAGAATACAATTATACTAATCTTATTATGGACCTTTATCTATTATCTTTTTCGTGTTTCATTGATCATAAACTATTTGTACTTCAAGGAAAGAGTGACTATGTAATAGTCGGTTTCTAAAACTACTGAGAGTTAGAATGTTAGCTTACTTAGCACATGAATTACATCATATTAAAATGAATTTGGAGCATTTAGGATATGATTTTATGATTTCATTAACATGCATAATATGAGCATAAACACATGAATTTTGATTTAGAAAAATTGCACTCAATTGACATATTCTGAGGTGTGAAAGTTTCTAAATAATTGTGACATGATTGTGCATTTCTAATGTCTTGTATTTTGATTTACCAACAAAAAGAATTGATGAATTACAATTAGTAATTTGTAGTTATTTGTCACAATTACAAGATTGATGGATTAAAATGTACATTTAGACTAGGAAAATTTTCAAGTAAAAAGACAAGTTGACATGTGGAAATTTAGGATGACTAAGCCTATAAATTGAATGACATATGGCAGTAGAATTAAGTGACAAATGGCCTAGGAACTAAGTGAAATTTGGAAGCCTAAAGAGAGGACATGTAACTAGCCTAGACACTTGACAAGTGTCCTTAAACTCATCTTCCACTCACACTCACACCACACGACACACACATCACAGAGTCTCTTCACTTGTTGTTTTTTGCTGAAACTCTCTCCTTCTTCTTCCTCTCACTACTGAAACTCACACCTCACTCACACCTTTGGATTTCTGTTCCAAATTATATCCACTACCACCTCAAAACCTTTATCAATTTCTTTAGAAAGATAGTTATATTATGTTGTCTTCTTCTTGTCATTGCTAAAACTCATCCTATTCCCTTATGATTCTTGAGATGATTTTGCATGCAAGTGAGGAAAAGAAGGCTTGATACATTAAGGTGGTATTTGAGTTGAACAAGTAAGTGAAATTCTAATGTTTAGGGCATGTGTTAGCAGAAATTATGATGACTATTTAGGGATAGATTGAATGTAGTATTGATGCTGAAATTATCCTAGAAAATGATGAATGAAAAGGGCATCTTATGTTATGTTTTTGCATGCATGGAAATAGTAATATATGGGTTATTATATGGATTATTTAAGTTGGAATTTGAAGTATAATTGATGATGAACTTATAGTAAAGATAGGTGTTATTGAAGTGTTCTCAAATTTGGAAAAGTTAGGGCTACACGTATAATGGGATAAAGTGATTGATAATGAAACAAATGAGTAGATATTTTTTAGATTTAATGTAAACAATATGGAAGCTAGACTAGCAGTAAATTAAGTAGTCTTATAGGACATGAATTCTAGAAAAATTCAAGTGGTAGTGATGTCTCTATATGAAATTCGTGGAGAATTAAGGGAAGAAAGACTGTTCATGATCGTGGCCCTCAGTACACAATCGTGGCCTGTTGCTTAAGCTTCTATCACTACTGTGACAAGGTACCCTATAATTATAGGCCTAGTTCTAGAATGTTGATCTCTACTTTGGGTACATGTTGAACTAGTTGAGGACAAGTCACTCTAAATTGGTGTATTTGGTCTTAATTAAGGCTTGGAATGAACTTAGATTGTTGCTTAATTAATTTATTAAGAGCTTGATAAGTTTAGGTTGTTAATTAATGTCATAACTTAACGAATTTACTATTTTGGTATCAATGTAACCAAATCTAGAAATTATGATGTAAAGAAGGAATAAAGGTTCTTACAAATGCAAACATGACCTTAAGGATGTGAATAATGTGTATTAGGCATAAATTAATGAGCATTAAAGAACATGAAGTAATTATGAATGAGAATTGGGTAATTTTATGAATATATATTGCTAGAAAAGTTTGATGAATGTATGATTGATGAATTTGGAGTAAATCAAGCTTACTTAAGGTATAAATTTGATTGCAAACAAGTTGTATACAAGCTATAATGTTTGAATGGTCAAGATATTTGTATAAGAATACATACCCGAAAAGTCAACTGAGTATGCATTAAAACATGACATATATACATGTGAATAATTGTATATTCATATGATTAAACAAATTATTGATTTGTGAACTATGTGTGCATTGCATGAAGATAGACGCACAAGGTGATTGCCAACATCCAAACATTGCCAAAACATCGAGGCTATAGCTTTTCTGGAGCATACTATGAGTTAACTTAGATGTGCAAACTCATTTATATATAATTTTGTACTTTTGTATGTTAATATGAAATGTGTGTATAACTGATGGATAAATGTCGGAATTAGATCCGAGGAGTTTGATATATGTGGCATAAGTAAACAAAGATGAAAGGAAATGAAAACATAACATATGAAATGATGCATCTCATCACATTAAAATGTATGATCAGATAAATGAGTTATGACCAGAGTGACCAATGTAGAAAAAAGAGCTTTGAGCTCAGGATTATGAAAAAAAAGCCTAAGGCTTAAATAACATGGACTCGATATCCACAATGGATACGGGCTTGAATTGATCTTGGTATCCATAACAAATACGGAATAGTAAATTGGGTTGATAGGAACTTAGATGCAACAAATTAAAAATGAATATGGAAACATATATGCATTTGCATATACATCCCTACATGTATCAAATGATTGAATTGAAATGAATTATTGAATTGTTTTGAAATAATGAATTACATTTGAAGTTAATAGAGGATGTGTCGTGATATGCAATGCTAGCTTACATGATATGCTTATGGAAGTATGATAACTTTGATATACTTGTTTTTGTGATCTAACTTGAGTGAATACATCGATAATGATTCACTCAATAAGTTTGCAAACTCATCAAAATTTCAATGTTGTTTTTTTTAGGTTCAAGGCAGTTTTAACTACTAAGGTGATATAATAGAATTCTGGTACTTTCATTTTAGGGACGAGAATGGCTCAAAGGTCTGGTTCGCTAAATCTGAGGAGTCTTCTTAGAGTCTTGTGTATTAGTATCCCATTTCATTTTTTATTTTTGGCACTGATATTGAGCTCATAAAAATGTTATGTAATTTATATATGGATTCTGAATTGTAATGACGTTTGACTTTTATGCTTGTGAATGAAATGGGAAGAAATGAACATTTAAAATGCTTATGATATGTTTGATGCCTTTAATAAGTTAGTTTGATTGTCCTAAAGTACCATTTTCATAGAGTATGTTTTCGAATATCCTCTGGTATGTTCAGGCATATGCTCTATGGGAGTGGTATGTTATAGTTTTGGTATCAGAGAATGGTTTGGCATCTTTAGAGACATATATGAGCATGTCAACATGGCATATAGAAAGAGAAACATATTGTGATCATTATTATTGTTTGTTATAGATTATATGTTATAGGAGACTGTGTCGCAGAATCAACTGATCTTGACTCAATAGGAGCTAATAGAGAGTCCCCTATTCCCCAGTCTGAACAAATGCCTCAAAGAGTTTCTGAGAGGAGATAAAGGAGGTTTGATAAACTCAAGAAGTAGGGGGTTGTAGACTTCTATAGAAGTATAGACCCTATCGAGGTAGAGGGTTGGCTGGAGAGAACAAAGAGAGTATTTAATCAAATGGACTATAAGCCAGATGAGAGATTTGACTACACAATCTCTTAACTTCAAGGTCCAGCCTATCGATGGTGGAAGATAGTTCTAAATAGTTTCGCACGACCTTGCAGACAATCATGAGGGGACTTCCTGAAGGTCTTTAAGGATAATCGCATGCCAAATATCTATTTTGATAAGAAGATAAAGGAATTCCTTGATCTGAAATAGAGAAATCTCATGGTAGCTGAGTATGAGGTACGATTCAATGAACTGTTGGGGTATGCTACTTCTCTTATCCCGACTGAGAAAGATAAGTGTAGGCGGTTTGAGGATGGATTGAATATGGAGATTAAGACAAGGTTGGCTATTACAAATCTGAATAGTTTTACTGAACTGCGACTTGCTTTAATTCGAATTGAGCAGTTATTGAAGGATGAACAAGGAGAGTATAAATAGGAGCTTACGACTAAAAGGCATGGTGAGTTTCAAGTTGAATCTAGTAGGAAATTTAGTAAACTCCATAATAGATTGAGGCATTTAGGGTTTAGACCTAGAGGTGGTTATGTTCATTCTGGTGGTGGTTAAGGTGAGGCATTTTGAGGACAGGATTATGGTAGACAAACACAACAGATTTCCATATTATGGAAAAGGACATGGTGGAGTATGTTGGAAGGTATCGGGAGCTTGTTTGCACTGTGGCTCCTTAGAGCATTAGATTAGAGATTGTCCAGCAACTTTAAAAGCACAGTCTGAAGTGAGAGGAGGATCAGTGACAGAGATGACTATTCAACAGAGCAGAGCCAATAGATTAGGACAGAGAAGTAGAGGTAAAGGCAGATCTCAGTCAGCAAGGCCCAATGTCATGACTTAAATGTGGAGTAACCAACCGCAGTCTCAGACCAGGGTATATACCATCACCAGACAGGAGGCACAGAACTCCCTATATGTGGTAACAGGTGTGTCGAATATTTTTCATTTTGAAGCATTTACATTGGTAGATCTAGGATCTACACATTCATTCATCACACTGCATTTGGCATCTAGATTGCATTGTGAGATAGAGATTTTAAAATGTGGATTAGATTTGAACACCTCAATGGGTAGCACAACAGTGAATGGTGAGATATGTAAAAGAAGTATAGTTCGGACGAAGTTAGAAGTTGATTTGATTGTATTGCAGTTAAAGGAAATAGATATTATTCTAGGCATAGATTGGCTCACTGCTTATCGGGCTATGATGAACTATTATACCAAGGAAGTTGTTCTCGAATCCCCTAATCAGTTGAGAGTGATGTTTCGAGTAGTTAGTCAGGTAGTGCCAGCCCAACTAATTCCATTCATGAGTGTTTTGAAACTAATATGAGGTGGATATGAGGCTTATCTGGCCCACATAGTTGATACCCGGAATGAGCAAACCATTCAGTATATTCCAGTTTTTAGGAATTTCCTAGATGTGTTTCTTGCAAAACTACTGGGTTTAACCCCAGAAAGGGAGACGGATTTACTATAGACCTCGCTTTAGGTTCCGCTCCTATATCAATTCCTCAATGTAGGATGGCCCCTGTAGAACTGAAAGAATTGAATACCCAGTTATAAGAGTTATTAGATAAGGGTTTCATCAGGCCTAATGTGTCACCTTAGGGAGCTCCGATATTATTTGTAAAAAAGAAGGATAGAACTTTGAGATTGTGTATTGATTATTGTCAGTTGAATCGAGTGACAGTTAAGAATAAGTACCGATTACTAAGGATTGATGATTTGCTTAATCAATTACAGGGAGCTTAGGTATTCACAAAGTTAGACTTGAGATTGGGATATTACCAGTTGAAAATAGCTGAGGCTGATGTCCCAAAGAGTGTATTTAGAACAAGATATGGGCACTTCAAGTTTTTGGTGATGCCATTTGGATTGACTAATGCCCTAACAGCTTTTATGGCTTTGATGAATAAGGTATTTCAACCTTATTTACATCACTTTGTATTTATGTTTACTGATGACATCTTGGTATATTTGAAGTGTAGAGAAGAACATTCAAAGCATCTAAGATTGGGTCTATCAATAATGAGAGAGAAATAGTTGTATGTTAAGTTCAATAAGTGTGAATTTTAGCTTGATTAAGTAGTATTCTTGAGTCACGTAGTGTCTAGATAAGGCATTTTGGTAGACCTAAAGAAAGTAGAAGCAGTGATGAAGTGGGAGGCTCCAAGGAATGTGTTTGAGATCCGGTCTTTCCTTGGATTAGTCAGATAGTATGGGAGGTTTGTTGAAAGGTTTTCATTGATCTCAACCCCTTTGACAAAACTTATAAGGAAGAATATGCTTTTCAGATGGAATGAAAATTGTCAAAGAAGTTTTGAAGAGCTTAAGCATCGGTTAACTACAACACCAGTGTTAGCTATTCCATCTAAAATAGGAGGGTATGTAGTGTACAATGATGCTTCACACTAAGGATTAGGATATGTGTTGATGCAATATGGTAGAGTGATAGCATATGAATCGAGAAGGTTAAGGTCTCACGAGTTTAATTACCTGGTACATGATTTAGAACTTACTGCAGTAGTATTTTCTTTGAAGATTTAGAGACACTACCTATATGGTGAAACTTTTCAAGTATTTACAGATGATAAAAGTTTAAAATATTTGTTGAGCCAGAAAGAGTTGAATATGAGACAAAGAAGATGGATAAAATTTTTAAAAGCTTATGATTGTACAATTGAGTATCATTTTAACAAAGCTAATATGGTAGTTGATGCATTAAGGAGGAAAGCCAATAGTAGTGTGGCTCAAGTATAGTTATCGAGGTTATTGAGCCTAGTTCATTTAAAAGCACTAAATGTTGAATTGAATTTAGGGGAGAATGAGGCATTGATAACTACAATGAAGCTAAGACCAGTTTAATATGAGAGGATTAGGAAAGCCCAGAGTAAAGATCCAAAATTGGTGAAGTAAATTAAGGAGTTGAAAGTGAATCCGTATTTTAAATTTGAATTAAAAGATGATACATCGTGGTTGAACCAGAGGTTGTGTGTACCCGATGTTGAAGATCTAAGGAAAGAGATTATGGAGGAAACATATGTAGTAGCTTATGTTATGCATCCTAGCACTACTAAGATGTATAATATGCTAAAGCAACATTTTTGGTGGCCAAGGGTGAAAAAGAAAGTGGCTGAATATATAGTTAAGTGTTTGACTTGCCAAGCAGATAAAAGTTGAACATCAGGCTCCAATTGGTAAGTTATAGTCCTTGCCTATTCCAAAGTGCAAATGGTAGAGAGTCACGATGAATTTTATTATGGGTTTGTCGAGGACTCTGAGGCAATATGATGCCATTTAGGTCATTGTTTATAGATTGACCATTCAACTCATTTTTTGCCAAAGAGAGAGAATAACTCACTAGATTAGTTAGCTCAGAGATATGTGAATGAAGTAGTGAGATTATATGGGATTCCAGTATCCATTATATTGGACAGGGATCCTAGATTTACCTCAAGATTTTGGGGTAGCTTACAGATAGATTTGGGTACAAAACTTAATTTCAGTACTGTATTTCATCCTCAGATAAATGGTCAGAGTGAGAAGATAATTAAAACATATGTTAAGGGCTTATGTATTAGAGTTTTAAGGAGTATGTGATCAATATATGGCTCTGATTGAATTTTCTTATAACAATCAGTATAACAGTAGTATTGTTATGGCTCCATATGAGGCATTGTATGGCAAAAAGTGTCATTCACCTTTATATTAGGATAAAGAGGGCCTAAAATTTATCGAAGGCCTAGAATTAATTCAGGATACTATTGACAAGGTGAAATTGATCTGTAGTAGAATTAAAGCAGCATAAGATAGATAGAAGAGTTATGTGGATCAGCACAAAAGAGATATGGAGTATCAAATAAGAGATAAAGTATTTCTAAGAGTATCACCTTAGTTGAGGTTCAGTAAGAACTGTAAGTTAAGCCCGAGGTACATTAGTCCATATGAGATAATCAAAAGAATTGGGCCATTGGCTTATAAGTTAGCCTTACCTTCTGAAATGGAATAGATACATAATTTCTTTCATGTGAGTATGCTTAGGAGATATCGATTAGATCTGACTTATGTGATATCGACTCAAGAGATTGAAGTTTCTAGTAATCTGAGTTATGTTGAAGAACTAGTTAAGATATTGGCTATCAGAATAAACAGCTGAGGAACCGAGGGGTTCCATTAGTGAAAGTCCTTTTGAAGAATCATTCAAGTGAGGAAGCCATATGGGAAATGGAGGAGCACATGAGAAATTAGTACCCCTACCTATTTGGCCATTTAGGTCAGAATTTCGAAGACGAAATTTCTTAAGGGGAGAATTGTAATATCTCATTTTTTCAGAATATGCTTAGGGTTTAACCCTAGATTAGATATTACATATACATACATAACATTAGCATTCATACACAAATTTATATTTGTGCACATTACATGTTAGCAAATGTACTCAATTGAATTATTCTGGGGTATGAAAAATGTTAAGTGATCACAGTGTGAATTGTGATTTGGTATGTCTTGAATTTTGGTATGTTCAGATTTCAATTAGTAAATTGGAATTAAATGTTATG
>JAOQMP010056189.1:0-10780 GCA_027563575.1 Erythroxylum pedicellare | reverse complement strand
CCTACTAACCTTGACATAATAATTAACTCCAAAAATAATTAATCCAATAAACCTCATAATTTATTTAATCATGCTTACGTTCATTGAAAAAAAACTTTGGGGGCCTACAGCTTGGGCTAGCTACTCCCAAGTAGTGATTTGGTGTAGCATACCACTCCCATAGAGCATATGCTGGACATACCAAAGGATATTCGAGAATGTACTCTACAAAAGGGCATGTTAAGACGGTTGCATTTCCAAATTTTTAAGGCATCACATATAAACTCATTGCATATTTTAATCATTTCAAAACAAAAGCATTTCAAATCTACATTTTGAATCATTTCATTCACAATCATTTTGTTCAATTTTTATTTACAAACATATACAGTTTAGAATGCCATTTCATTTCTAAAATTCATATGTACAATATACAGTAGTTAAGAGATACAATTCTTGATACAACATAATTGACATTTTCAGGTACAACTGATCCCGACACTGACCTATGTCCAAATGTAGAAGCTACTTCAACTAGACTAGCTAGAGAAGCTAGGTCTCGTCAGTACCTGAAAATTAATATTTGCAATTTTGATGAGTTTTGCGAACTCAGTGAGTGAACCATCATCAATATCCTTACTCAAAACAAAACACAAATATCACAAGTATTTAACCAAATTCACAAGTATTTCATATTATCCAACTTTGTATACCATATCATTCAGAATCAAATCCCATATATGACGTCATTTAGTATTGATTACCTGATTACATTATACATCATATTTCAAAAAGTAGATCATGAACTACAAACATTTCAAGTAATCTATTTTAGAATAATCCAATCATTTATTTCAATCATTCATATCATCAACATGTACATAAACATTGCATATCATTATGTCAACTCAATTTATTCTTTCTTTGCAATCATTCACATGATACATGTAATAATATAAATATGCAAATGCACATGAGACTCAGCTTTCATTTTTATTTTATTGTGATTGAGTGCCTATTTAATTGTCCTGTATCTTTTGTAGATATCGGGCTCATTTTAGGTACTGTCTCGTACCTACTATGAATATCAGGCTCATTAACCATCAAGCCTGTGGCTCTTTGTACACATTTTTTAGCTTTAAGCTCTTTTTCACTTTGGTCACTCCAGTCACAACTCCTTTATCTGATCATGCATATTTAGGTGATGAAATGCATCATTTTACATAATATGCTATCAATAACTTTCATTCAGTGTGCATAGTTATTTATCATATTCATCAGATCTAAGCCTGACATTTAGCATTTAGTTGAGAACACATTCCATATTGCACATACCATTAAAAAGCACTTCCAGTAAAATCCTGAATATCAATCTGCTTGGACTATCAATGTTCGGAGTTATCACAATTACATCAATAAAAATTCAGTAATTGACATTAATCAAAACAATTCAATCATAATGATAAAATATCCAGGTTAACTCACAGTACGCTCCGGATAAGCTATTGCCTTGGTGAACTGGCAATGTTTGGATGTTGGCAATCACTTGTGTATTTATCTTCTTGCAATATACACACAAAGTTCATAATTCATTAAGTTATCAATCATATGATTACTCAATCATGCATATGTATATAGATCATGTTTTAATGTATGTTCAATTGTCTATCTTGAGTATGTATCCTTATTCACAAATCTTGCTCATTCATTCATCATAGCTTGTATATAGCTTGTTTGCAATTAAGTTATGCTTTAGGTAAGTTTGATTACCCTAAATTCATCAATCATACATTCATCAATTCTTTCCAAGTATTAAGTATTCACACAATTTCCCAATTCTCATTCAATCATACCTAATGCATTACTGATATCCTTTGAATCACATTTGCATTCGCAAGAACATCTTTATACCATTAACAACTCATTCTTCTCAAATTCATATACATTGATATCAATCATTCCATTCTTTAATTAAACACTTAATCACTTAATAAAGTAGCTTTCTAGGTTCATTTCAAGCCCCAATCAAGTCCAATTACAACATTATAAAGAGTCTTAACCTTATATAGTCCAATAATTGCCTAAAACCAACCTTTTCTCCTTAAAAGTACTCCCAAGACTATGGGAAGGAGCCTTATAAATCTCATGATCATTGGATGAGTGAATTGAAGGCTCACTCACTTATAACCTTCACTTTGTTTCCAATTTTTACTTCTTCATACTCTATCCAACACACCTTCACCAAAGTCCATCAATTTCACTTCAGTTGTACCTTATTCATGATTCAATCCCTTATCAAATTCATGTCTAAACCCAATTCAAAAATCATTCATTAGACAACTCACAAATCACTATCTTTCACACGTCAAAATTAAAACAGAAACTATCATTCACTATCAATCATAGATCCTAGTTCTGTTGCCATTTCAAGATCACTATATTAGCACCTTTATTTAACATAAATTCACCTTTATTATACCTTAAATCCTAATCTAATATATCTATAAAATAATCCATAACCTACAATTCATATTTCAAGAACACAACAGAAAAGCATCCAATTCATGCAGAAATTTCCAACATAATTCATCATCGATATCATATACAATTCATCCCAATTTCATCCTTATAAATTCTTTATTATAACATGACATAAATATCAATCTTTTACTTACTTGTCTAGCTTAAATTCCAGCTCAAAGATCAAGCTAATTCTACTCTCCATGCATGCAAGATCATCCAAGCACAAAGTGGAAGTAAATTGGTCCAGCAAAGGCAAGGAGCTGATAATAGATTATAGTTATCTTTGAGCATAATCTTATATGAATCTTGAAGTGATTATGAACAGAAGTGAAGTAAAATTTCAAAGCTATAGGGTTATGAGTGTATTTTGGAAATATGAGGAAGGAGGAAGAATGAATTCCAATAGAAACATCTAAGGAAAGCCTTTGCTATATACATGTGTCATTAGCTAAGTTACGATAAGTATCTCCTTATTTAAGGACACTTGTCCTACAAGGAAGGAAGCTATATGTATTCCCCTTAAATGGTACACATGCCCTCTTCTTAAGCTACCATATGTCCTCTTCTTAAGATACCATATGTCACTTAATCTCTATGCCAAATGTCAGTAAATTATATATGTCAAATGTCACTCATTTTATAGGCTTTGTCATCCCATATATCCACTTATCTTGCCACTTGACATTTTACCTAGACTAAATGTACATTTTGATTCATCAATTTCTCAATTATAACAATAAATTCCAAGTTTAAAATTATAGTCCGTCAATTCTTGTCATTGGTAACCCAAAGTGCAAGACATTGGAATTGCACATTCATGTCACATTCATTTTAGTTTTATACCCTAGAATATGTCAATTGAGTGCAATATGTCTAAATCACAATTCATATGTGTATGGTAATATTATGCATATGAATACAAGCATAAAATCATATCATAAATGTACTAAATTCAGTCTATATGATGTCACTCATGTGACTCAATAGTTTAACACTTTAGATCCTTCAACAATTTAGGAGACAGGATATTACATTTCGCTTGCATTGAGTGAATTATACCATGTCTTTGCCCAATCCTTCAAGGTAAACGAAAACAATCTTAACCTCATAGCATCATTAGAGATCCCATTAAACCTAAAGGTATCACAAATCTCTAAGAAATTTGCAAGATGAGTGTTGGGATCTTCGTTGGATAGTCCATAAAATTGCACATTACTCTCAAGTTTATTGAGAAGTGCTGGCTTGATCTCAAAATTATTGGCTTGAATCGCTGGCCTTGCAACTCTTTGAGGACTAAAACTTGACCTCATAAAGTCCATCAATGTCCTCTCAGCTCCTCCTTGCTCTCCTTCTTCTATCATATTCCTTTGTATTTTATCTTCACATCTAGCTCTTCCTAGCTCTCTTTCATCCCTTGTAATATCTAAAAACTCTTCTTCACGAAACTCGTTAGACCTTCTTATGCTCCTTGTGTTCATACACCTACAAAAATGCAAGAAAAGTATCAAACACTCTTAAATCAAAGTCATCTAAACTAAATAGCATGCTAAACAAAACAATTCCCAGCAACGGTGTGAAAAACTTGTTGATTGCAAAAGCAAACCACTTGTTTTATGCTAAAAACCACAAGTGTTAGACACCCTGTCCTCGTGAGACACGTACCCTACGTCCTAAGCGACATCTAGACATGCCTCCCATAAGGGGGCCTACACCAGTCAAATGTCCGAATCACAACTTCACTTCTTCAGAATAATTATAGTTCCATGCCTCTAGTTTATTTTGAAATAAAAACCATCTCATTCAGAGCTCTATATCTCAAGATATGATTAAAAAGTCAAAGTATGTTCATAATCAATTCATGCTCTTCCAACTAATACTCTCACTTTCTTTCCATCAATCTTTTTCCAATCAACACCAAAGGCTACCAATTTTTATGAAGTGATATAGAAATGTGTTAGGAAGCTATTGCTTTAAAAATCAATTCATTTGGAGGTCGGACGATAGAGTTATATCCAAAAGAGTCAAATATGTTCAGGTTTGGGAAAACCTGTGGGTTGCGATTTCGACTTTCCGAAATTTCCGCAGAGTCACAATCGCGACTTCCCCTTTTTCTTCCTTAGACCTTTTATCTTCAAAAGAACATAACTTTTACTAATGATGCCAGATAAGGTCATTCTCAAACCGTTTCGAAGAAGACTTTGAGATATGCAACTTCTATGAAGACCTTGAAAATATATTTTGCCTCCAAGAGGGTCAAATTTTCAAATTAATATAGTTATCCCGTATGTCCATCCTATGCAGCATCACAAACTTCTAATGATCATATCCAAAAATTTCATACTATATAGTGTTGGAAAGCTAAAAGGATAAACTACAACTTCTAAAGAAAACAACTCTTTCTAATTCATCCTAGATTAATACAAATTTTCCCCTGAAATCAGAACATAAATTTTTACCCTTATGGGAAACTTGAAAATGTAATGAACAATTTGGAAATGTCATGGGAAAAACACAATCATATTTCATTAACATCAAAGGATAAAAGTTTTACAAAGCTTTAATGGGCATTTCAAGCCAGAATACGTCAATATCTCAAAATCTCAAAATATAAAAGATACATGAACAATAATTTGCTCAAAATGTGACTAAAGCCTTGTGTTTTAAAAAATCTGGCTTATAGTACAAAAAGATGCATAATCAGAGTAATGCCTTGACTCTCTTTCACTTGATCTCTTGCTCCTCACCTAGAGATGGGAAGGAAAGGGTGTGAGCTTAAAAACTCGTGGATAATAGTTTTATAATCGGTAACATGCAAAAACTATTGAAATATTCATTTCCATTGTAAAACTCACACTGAATCATGAAACACATATTTCCCAATTCTTGTTTTATCAAACAATTTATAAGCAACATAAATCATGCATTCCATAAACTTGTCAACCTATACACATATCAAAATGGTTTGGGAGTTCCATAAATAGAATGAACTAACACATTCCCACAAAATGATCCTATGTAGTCGTGAACAGAATGAACTAACACAAACTTACAAAATGGTTTTTGCCAAGTCATAAACATGAGGGAGTCCATGAAGGATCTCCATGTAACTAGCGGGAAAGCGAGAAAAGCCTTTAGTCAAAGTGCACTTGACATACAGAATGGACCAAACAAAACCCACATAATATGTATTTCATAACTTGTAAACTTGTTGCCCAAAATGACACTTTTTTTAAAAGTGATTTCATGTATATAGTATCTTTTCAAAAATCATTTCCATATTCTTTTCATAAATCATCAACGCTATATTCACATACCAAACATATATCACTTTCTCAAAGCATTCAAAGAGCAATAAATGCACATTTATAACACAATTGAAAACATTTAACTTTCTTTATTAGGAAGAAACTTTAATGGCTTATTACTTAATTATAAAAATGTAACCCACCTGAAATCCTTGCTTATAACTTGCTCAAATGTGCCTCTCCTCTTGCTCCTGTTGCCTTTCTTGATTCCCTTTACATAGGCAAAAATCCCAATTCAATAGGGCTGTAAATTGAAAACCCACAAAGTATATTCACTAAAATGGATTCAAGAATACTAAAACCCATGTATTTCCTAAGCTTCATCAACCAAAACCCGTCCATAAATCCAAACGATTAAAATCAAATTTACCTTGAATCTTCACCAAATAATAAGATTGTTGGCTCAAATGGAAGCTCTTCTCTTCCTTTTTTCTTTTTCCCTTCTTATACAACCCCAAAATCTCTCTTAAAACTAAGAAAAATGGAACCCTAGCTCAACTCTTTTCTTTTCTCTTAAACACCGAAACTCTCTTCCTCTCTCTCTCTTTGTTTTCGGTATTCTCTTCTTATTCTCCTTTTTAATTTCTTTTTTCCTCCTATCACAAGCAAGACAACATTTTCCTTTTCCCATTCAACCCTTAATGAGTGTATAAAGTCCCTTTTGCCCTCCATTTATGCCTTATGTCTTTTTACACTTAAGTCATCTTCTAAAAATGTCCTTTTATACCTTTTTACCTCCTTAATTCAAGCAACACCATACTATACTCTAACTAAATTTTAATTTCTCCTTATGCTCGAAAAAAATCATGGACTAAATTCTAAGAAAATAAATTAAAGTGAAAAGTGTAAACAAATATATAATGAAAAATTTTGTAGTCCAACATTTCTCCCCCTAAAGAATTTCATCCTCGAAATTCTTGCTTGAATCATTAAAGAGGTACGGATACTTCTTCTTCATTGCTTCCAAAGGTTCCCACATGGCCTCTTTTACAGAATGGTTTCTCCACAAAACTTTGACTAGCTAAATTGTCTTGTTCTTGAAGACTTTCTCCTTAGTGTCCAAGATCTCCATTGGAGTCTCCTCATAAGTCAGATCATCTCTCAATTGAGCCTCAGTGGTTTGAATGATATGAGAGGGATCTAATCTATACCTCCTCAACATAGAAACGTGAAAAATATCATGTATCTTAGACAATTCCAGTGGCAGTACCAACCTATAAGCTAGTGGTCCAATCCTCTCAAGAATTTCATAAGGACCCATATATCTTGGGCTCAACTTGCCTTTCTTTCCAAACCTCATGCCTCCCTTCTAAGGAGATGTCTTAAATAAGACTTTCTCACTAACTTCATACTCCATTTCTTTTCGGCGTGCATCAGTATAGCTTTTCATTCTATCTTGAGCTATTTTAAGCCGTTGCTTAACTAAATTGACCTTATCTACTATCATCTGGAGTAATTTTAGAATTAACCTTATCTACTATCATTTAGAGTAATTTTGACCTTATTAGTTTCCTTTCTCCTTCTTCATCCCAACATATAGGAGTTCTACATCTTCTTCTATACAATGCTTTATAAGGAGCCATATGAATGCTCGAATGGTACAAATTATTGTAAGCAAATTCAACCAATGGCAAATGCTTGTGTGCCTTTGAAATCCATCACATGTGCCCTGAGCATTCCCTCAAGGATCTGAATGGTCCTCTCAGATTGACCATCTATTTGGGGGTGAAAAGCTGTGCTAAAATTCAACTTGATTTCTAGAGCCTCATATAAGCTTCCTCAGAATCTCGAAATAAACCGAGGATCTTTGTCAGAAACTATAAAGTCGGAATCTTATGCAGTCTCATATCTCATCAATATACTTCTTCACTAGCACATATAGAGAATCAATATATTTAATTACTAGAAAATTGGCTGACTTCATCAAACGATCAACAATGACTCATATGGCATCATGCTTCCTACTATTCTTGGGCAAACCTATCAAAAAATCCATGGTTACCCTTTGCCATTTCCATTCAGGAATGGATAATGACCTTAACTTGCCAGAAGGTGCCTGGTGTTCAACCTTAACTTGCTGACACACTAGAACCTTACCCATATATTTTGCTACATCTCTCTTTATGCCTTTCCACTAGAAATACTCTTTCAGATCTCTGTACATCTTAGTGCTACCTGGGTGTATAGCATAAGACGCATTATGTGCCTCATCGAGTATCTCATCCTTTACCTTCTAGACATTCGGAATACAGAGTCTGTTTCCTATAACCATAAGTCCCTCATCCCTTACTACCACTTCAGATTTCTTACCATTCTAAATTTCTTCTCGGAGCTTGCTCAATTCTGCATCATGTGCTTACAACTCCTTAACTTTCTTCCTAAGTATCAGTCTCACTCTGAAATTTACAATAATGAAATCAGGTTCCTACTGTGTCAAGCTTATTCTAAGCTTAGCCATCTCCTACAACAATGGCAAATAAACTATCTGAACATAAGCTATGGAGGATTTCCCACTCAAGGCAACAGTCACTAAATTTACCTTTCTTGGATGGTATTCAATTAACAGGTTATAATTCTTAAGCAACTCTAACCACCTTCTCTGTCTCAAATTCAACTCTTTTCGGCTCAATAAATACTTGAGGCTTTTTTGATCTGTAAAAATCTTTGTCTAAACTCCATACAAATAATGTCTCCAAATCTTCAAGGCAAAAGTTACTACTGCCAACTTTAGATCATGAGTCGGGTAATTCAACTCATAAGGCTTTAACAGCTGTGAAGCATAAGCTATCACCCTATCTCCCGGCATCAACACACACCCCAAACTCTTTCTTAAAACATCACTATAAACTGTATAACTGTCATCTCCCATTCGCAACGTCAGAAGTGGAGTACTTATCAATCTGTGCTTAAGCTCCTCAAAGCTTTTCTGACATTCATCACTCCAAATAAACTTTTGATTTTTCCTTAACAATTTGGTCATCGGAGCAGCTATCATAGAAAACCCTTCAATAAATCTCCTATAATATCCTGCCAGACCCAAAAAACTCCTCACTTCTGCCACTATCTTTCATGCATGCCAATTCACCACTGCTTCAATTTTCCTCGGGTCAACATGTACCCCATCTTTCGAAATTACATGTCCAGGGAATACTACCTCATGAAGCCAAAATTCACATTTCCTAAATTTGGCATAAAGCTCCTTTTCCCTCAGTGTTTGCAACATTATCCTGAGATGTTTCTCATGTTCCTCTTTGCTCTTGGAATAAACCAAAATGTCATTTATAAATACGATGACAAACTAATCCAGATACTCCCTGAAGACCCTATTCATGAGATCCATAAATGTAGATGGAGTATTGATCAATCCAAATGGCATAACTAAGAACTCATAATGCCCATACCGTGTCCTGAAGGTTGTCTTGTTTACATTAGACTCCCTGATTCTAAGCTGATAATAACCTGACCTGAGATCAATCTTTGAAAATACCTTTGCTCCTTGCAGTTGGTCAAATAGATTATCTATTCATAGCAGAGGACACTTGTTCTTAATAGTCACCTTGTTGAGTTTCTGGTAATCAATACACTTTCGTAATGTTCCATCCTTCTTTTTAACAAACAAAATTGGCGCTCCCCATAGTCACGAACTTAACCTTATGTACCCTCTCTCTAATAGTTCATCTAACTGTTCCTTAAGCTCCTTCAGCTCAGCTAGAGCCATTCTATATGATGGTATGAAAATAGGTGCTGTACCGGGATTCAAGTTGATGGCAAACTCGATTTCCCTCCCTGGTGGCAAACTAGGTAAGTCTTCTGGAAACACATCTGAAAATTCCCTCACAATCAAAAAATCCTTTAACTTCCCTTCATTCACATCAGTGTCCACAACGTATGCCAAGAAGGCTTCACACCTTTTTTCCATCATCCTGTCAGCTAACAAAGCTAAAATAATTCTTGGTGATGGAGTTCTCCTATCTCCCCTAAAAGTCACCTTCTCACCATTTCCCAAATCAAATTCCACCTCCTTGAGGCTACAATCTAACTTCGTATGATACTTCTCCATAGCATCCATCCCAAGTATAACATCTAAGCCTTTTAGGTCTAGAGGTAGTAAGTCCACTACTAGTCTAGCACTATCAATGAAGAACTCACATTCTTTATACGCTTGACTTATTATTACATTCCTTCCTAGAGGAGTACTAACAATCAATGGATTTTCCAATGGCACCAAATTCACAACACATAAAGTCATGCTTGCAGAAATAAATGAATGCGTGGAGCCAGAATCAATCAAGACATAGACTTCAGAATTAAATAACTGAGCCATACCCGTGACAACTTATTGGCCCCCAAATTTTTTTCTCTTGTTAAGCATGATTTAAATGAATTATGAGGTTTTGATAGATTTAAGTTTTGGAGTTATTATTATGTTGATTTTAGTAAGATTATATGACATTGGTTAATTGAATTAAAGTGTTAAGGTAGTAAGATTTCATAAAGTGCATTTTTGGAAGACCACTTAAGGTTAAAATACCATAAGCTCATAAGGAAGGGCAAATTGGACATTTCTCAAATCATTAAGGGCATAATTGAAATAAGAAGTGTTGTCTTGCTTTTAAGGAAGAAGCAAAAATGAAAATAGAAGAGAGGAGAGGAGAAGAGAGTTTCAGTGGAGAAGAGAGAAAAGAAGAGAAGCTAAGCTAGGTTTTGATTTTTCTTAATCTTAAAGAGTGATTCTGAAGTTATTCAAGAAGAGAAAAAAGAATAGGAGGATTAGAGCTTCCATTAGATCCAACAATCTCACTATTTGGTAAAGATTCAAGGTAAGTTTGATTTTAATCTTTTGGATTTTTGAAAGGGTTTTGGTCCATAAAGTTTAAGAAATTTATGGGTTTAAGAACTCTAGGATCAATTTTAGTGAATATGTCTTGTAGGTTCTCCAATTTGAATCCCTATTGAATGGAAGTTTTGTCTTT
>JAOQMP010056180.1:0-10781 GCA_027563575.1 Erythroxylum pedicellare | reverse complement strand
ATGTGTGGGCACTAGGAATGACTCTGTACACTTGCAAATTTTGTCGACCAAAGTTTTTGACGTCGTTGCTGGGGACTAGTTTATAACTGCTATCATTAAGTCTAGTTATTATTTTGATTTATTTAATTATTACCTTATGTTTTCTTCCATCATTGAATTTCGAACCTTTTATCTTTGTTTGATTTCAAGAGTTTTATGCATTTAAGGCATTCAAGAAGTTTAAATAATGAACCGCTTGTTGAGTTTAATCCTGAAATTGAATGGACTTGTCGAAGGAACAATGCTCAAAGAAGAAGAGAGATTGCCAATAATAACCAAATTCTGAATCTGCATGAAGAACAAGATATAGGGAATGAGCAATTCCATGGGAAAAATCCAACCGAGTCGGTTGTTGTCAACCCTGTGGTAAGAAGAATTCGAGATTATCATATGCCATTTATTGCAGGGAACCCCTCTTGCATTAGATTAACTGCAGAAGCACGGAATTATGAGTTGAAGCAGATTCATTTGTCTATGCTACCGCATTTTTATGGGATGCCTAGTGAAGATGCTCTAGCCTTCATGAGAGATTTTTATGCGACAGTTCAAACTCTTCCTTTGTATGGATTGTTTGAGGATGAGTTGAGGCTAAGGTGATTTCCTTCTTGCATGAAGGGATTGGCAAGAAATTGGTTGTTAAGTTTAGAGGTGGACTCTATTGATACTTGGGAGAAGGTTATGGAGACTTTTATGATGTAGTACCCAACCCACAAAACTCTCGAACTTTGAAAGAAGATGTATTGGTTCTCGTAAAAAGACTGAGAAAAATTTCATAAAGCGTGGGAACGGTTTAATGATCTTCTTAATCAATGTTCGCACCATGGATTTGACATGTACTCGTTGACTCAGTTCTTCTACTATGGTTGCACCGATCACAACCAAACTCTGGTGGATTTGAATGCTGGGGGGAATATTAGTGACTTGAGTTCCCAGGAATTGTGGAATATTTTCAAGAAAGATGTAGAGAACTCACATTGTAAGGCAACCAGGAGCAAGGATGTTACTCTGAATGAAGTGGGTTCCAAATCTGACATGGCCTACCAAGTTACTGAGATTAATAAGGAGTTGAACTTGTTAATGAACAACAACAAGTCTAGTAGAGATCCTTGTACTCGTTGTGGTAGATTTGGGTATACAGCAGTGAGTTGTATGAACATTGACAGAGGAATAAGTGAACTATGTGAACAATGGTAGACAAGGTCAGAGACTGGATCCTTTCTCGAACACTTACAATGAAGGTTGGAAATTCCATCTGAATTTCTCATGAAAAAATCAAGGGGCTGCAAAACCAATGGGACCACCATGGTTCCAAGCACCATTAAAGTAATAGTACTCATTTCCTTCATCTTCTACACCACAGCAATTCCTTTCCCCATGGGAGAAAAAGGTAGATCGGCTTAAGGATATGTTTTCTCAACTTAGGGGCAAGATGGATCAGAGTGCCCAAGCCAGCTCTCAAGCAATAAACATAATGGAGCAGAATATTCAGTCAAATCAAGCAATTATTAGAAATTTAGAAGTGCAAATCAGTTAAGTGGCAAAAGAAGTGAGTGAAAGGGGTAAAGGGAAGCTGCGTAGCAATACCCAAGTGAACCTGAAACAAGATTGTATGGCAATCGTTCTAAGAAGTAGTAAGGTGATAGAAGGTGTGGTTCCCAAAAAGAAGAAAGCTAAGGACGTTGAAAGTGAGAATGTGGATGAGGGAGAGGAACCAAAAGAAATCACACAAAAGAAAGAATCCTCACCAAGTCCAGACTTTACCTTTGTACCACCCATACCATACCCTCAAAGGGTCAAGAAGAAGCATGATGATTCTAAATTCCAAAAATTTCTTGACCTTTTTCAAAAAGACCCAAATCAATATCCCTCTTATAGAAGATCTTGCGGAGATGCCTACATACACCAAGTTCTTGAAGGAAATCATCTCCAACAAAAAGAAGTTTGACAACTTTGCTATGATAGCCTTAACTGAAGATTGTAGTTCTATTTTACAAAATAAACTACCTCCTAAGTTAAAAGATCCAAAGAATTTCACTATTCCTTGTCACTTTAGTGAATCTAATGTTTTTCAATGTTTATATGACTTAGGTGTAAGCATTAACCTAATTCCCTTGTCTCTTTATAACAGGTTAGGAATTGTTGAACTCAAACCAACTACAATTCCACTTTATAATAGGCTGGGAATTGGTGAACTCAAACCAACTACAATTTCATTGCAGCTTGCTGATAGATCAATTCGATATCTAATTGGTATAGTTGAGGATTTACTGGTAAAAGTTGGTAAGCTTATAATTCTAGCTAATTTTGTTGTGCTTGAGATGGAGTTTAACATATGGGTTCCTATAATTTTAGGAAGACCATTCTTAGCCACCGGTGGAGCATTGATTGATGTCTCAGATGGTAAGCTAACTTTGCAGGTAGGTGATGAAAAATAGTTGTTTATCATTTTTAAGGTTTTAAGGGGTCCCTCTTTTGATGAAGTCACCTATCAGATAGATGTAATTGATTCTCTTACATTTGAATCTATTCCTGAATTGATGTGTGATGACGCTTTGGAAGCATGCCTAACCTTAGGAATAGAAAAGAATGAGTTGGATTATGAGTTAATGGACTATACTTATAGATTGCAAAGTAATAGTTCTAGGTATAAACCCCTAATTAAAGAATTGGATCTTCCTAAACCTAAATTATTACCCTCCATATTGAGCTCACAGAACCCTGAACTTAAACAACTTCCAATTCATTTGAGATGTGCATTCTTGGGATAAGCAAATACATATCCAATTATCATTTCTTCTTCTTTGAACTCCTCTCAAGAGGAGAAGTTATTGAGGGTGTTGTGTGAACATAAATTGGCTATTGCTTGGAATATTGATGACATAAAGGAGATTAGCCCTTTTATTTGTGTTCACAGGATTTTAATGGAAGAAAAACACAAACCTAGTGTGGAAAATCAGAGGAAACTCAATCCTAACATGAAGGAAGTTGTGCAATCTGGGGTAATTAAATTACTTGATATAAGAGTTATCTATCCTATTTCTGATAGTGCTTGGATAAGTCCTGTGCAGGTGGTGCCAAAAAAGGGCAGCATAACTGTTGTTTCTAATGATAGGAATGAATTAATTTCCACTAGGGTTGTGACAGGGTAGAAGGTCTGTATAGGTTATAGAAAATTGAATGCAACAACTAGGAAAGATTACTTCCCTCTTCCCTTTATTGATCAAATGTTGGACAGATTAGCGGGGCATAAGTATTACTATTTTTTAGATGGTTATTCAGATTATAAACAAATCCCGATAGCCCCGAAGGATCAAGAGAGAACCACCTTCATATGTCCATATGGTATATTTGCGTATTGTAGGACGCCCTTCGGTTTGTGCAACGCTTCTGCCACTTTCCAACGCTGCTTGATGTCCATATTCTCTGACATGGTGGAGAATATAATTCAGGTATTTATAGACGATTTCTTTGTTTTTGGTTCTTCTTTTGATGCGTGTCTATTCAATCTAGAACAGGTTCTCCAAAGGTGTGAAGAAACCAATCTTGTGCTAAATTGAGAAAAGTGCCACTTCATAATACAAGAAGGAATCGTCCTAGGCCATAAAGTTTTCAACAATGGGATTGAGGTGGATCTAGCAAAAATAGAGGTCATCAACAAGTTGCCACCTTCCAATTCGGTTAGAGCAATAAAAGCTTGTGAACACAATAAGTTACTAGATAAATTAACATTAAACAAAATTATGGTTATAAGTATGATAATTTCCTAAATGCAATACAATGCATTCTCAAAGTTTCATATGATCAAATCTTTACATATGAAATTATATTAAAACTAGAGTTAGATACACCATAAACTGTATCAGATACCTAAGCTATACAGTAATAGGAGACCTATAAATTAAACATAAAAGTTCAATATTACATTTAAAACAAATTTTATGTAATGAATAACTATACTAACTCATTTCTTATAAGCAACAATGAACTTTGCAGAAAATCGCTAATGTGAAAAAGATATTTAACATAATTTCTTATGGTCATAAACTTTCAAATCCTTTTATTACATTGGTAAAAATGTTGGCTAAATTAGGCTTAACACTTGATATGTATATGTTCATTTTATCATTTTGATAAGGGTAGTTATTATAGGGTTTACCATGAAAAAATAAAATCAAAATGCAATGACCATATATAACAAAGAAAATCATTATGCCCTACTTAGTGATATTAATTATGAAATAATGTTTTACAATTGTATATAATGCTTCCTATAACTAAACTTGAGAACATGCCCTTTTAGTGTCATTATACACATTTATGACAATTTTACACTCTTCTCATTTGAAGTGTATACCAAGAACATAAGTAATAAAAGCCACATATAACTTATTTACACGTATCATTCTCCTTATAATATTACCTAATTCATCATAAACATAATAATCTTTTCTTTTTCTTATTTTCTAATTTTTTATTATTAAGGATAGTCATCATCACAATATTAATTTGATGACTATGTTTCTGATATCTTGCTATCTTATCTCATCTTATTATTTATATTATCATCTTAAAGATAGTCATCATTATGATATCAGTTTAAAGACTCTATCTCTAATATCCTATTATCTTATCTTATCTTATTGTTTATATTTATCAAAACAAATGTTCTTATCTTATTCTTTGTATTTATTTTTTCCGATTAAATGTTGAACAATATTATACTCTTTGTAAAGTGATTGATAATACAAAAATGTTGCATTGTATTTTTTTTACATGGTATTAAGAGCCTTAAAAAAAATTCTTCACAAAGACAACTATAATAACTTATAATTTGTGCTAACAGCTTCAGCCTTTCATACTTCTTCTTCTTCTATGCGCCACACTTTTCAATTAAATTGGGTAAAAAAATTACCTCATATGGAAGGTGATAAATGTTTAATAGACTATGTTTTTATTCTCATATTTATTGTGTTTTGCTTATTATTTGAGAGTTTTTTTTTGTACTTATTTTGTTTCTAGTGTATTTTTAGGTCTAAATTGCCTTTATAGATCAAAATAAGAAGAAGTTAGACAAAATGATGGCAGAAAATGGAAGACTTGGAGCTATTTTGGAGGTAAATACCTGTGTGAGGATATACACACCCGTGTGAGTAACATATACCCATGTAAGGGATTGTGTAAGTGACTATAAACATGTTAAGCTTCAAAGACGATATTTTTATCCATGTGAAGATACACGTCTGTGTAAGTCACATACACGGTCATGTTCCATACCAGCGTAACTTACTAGAAAGGTGTAAATTCATAATTTTAAGGTGTTTATGAGATACATAATCACTTACATGATTGTGTATATTTCAAAAACCCTAATTGAGCACTATAAAAGTTAATTATGAAGAGGAGACAAAGAGGAAGCAAATATAGTTGGAGTTAGAGGCAAAGTTAGAGTTTGAGACACAATTCTAAACCTAGGATAAAGGAAAACACAAAGAATACTATAGAGATCCAATAGAGAATAGTCTTTCATCGAAGTTTCAAAAGGATTACATCAGATATATATATATATATATTCTTTTATTTTTAATTGTTCTTTTAAACTTTTGATGTTTGTTTTGTTTTATACGTTTATGAACTAAGTTTGTTTAGTGCCTAGGTAAAATGAACCCTAAGTTAGGATGGATATTGTAATTTGATCTTTTATTTAATACAATTTGATTGATTGATTCATTGTGATTAAATTATGCATTTTTATTATTGAATTAATATGTTTGGGATATTAGTCATTTGATTTCATATGATTAAGATTGAGAAATTATTTTGTATGAATCGCTCTACTATAATTGGAAGGAGTTGCATGTAAACCTAGAGATAGGTCAACATAAATTCTCTAGATTATGATCAAACTTAATCGAGTAATGCGACTTTAAGGGTTTTAACTAAAAATTTTAGTTAATCATTCGAGGATTAGTTAGTAATAATCTTAAGATAGGTAGTAACATAAGATAGGAATTTCCAATGTCTATTTATCAATAATTGAATTGCATAATAAATGGTTAATACTTAAGAAATCTTAGGGGGATTTATTATCTAGGTACTAGCTATTTAATATTGATTATCCTTATTATTATTTCTTTGGTTTATTACTATGCTAACTTTTTATTTAAAACTAAACTATCATCTAAATAGAGAAGAGGTTATTACTATTACTTATAGTCCCTATAGGATAGACACTTGATATTCACTGACACTATGCTACAGTTCAATAGGTGCATTTGCCCATGAGATCTATAGAGTAGATATTATCCCTCATAACAGAAGGATTAATTCATTCTCCTTTTAAATTACTAACTTTTATATAGGTTATTTGGTCTAAATTTCATTTCACCACCTTAAACTACACCCTCTACCTCTCATCCTTCCCAACAAATAGCCAATCTACTGATTGAAAAGGACCAAATTTTACTCCTATAGATACTTTCCTCCCTTTCCAAGTATGTATTTTCATATGTCATCCATCTGATATATGATTGTAATGTTTGGGATACCCTATCAAATGTATTTAGGTCAATCTCATAAAATAGGCAACTTTAAATTCATATAGAATTACAAAATTTAAAAAGAATGATCTTACTGTCTTATAGTATCTTTAGCTGACGAGCTTACTATAAGTAGGAGGTCCCTCTTCTTAATAAAATTCAATTATATATTTTATCAAAATATTAAATTAGACAACTATGACATCATCATAACTTTAGATTTACATTCTCATATAGTTTAATTTTTAGAATTACATAAAAAACTTATGGCTCATAAAATACTTACAAAAATCTATTATATTACTCCAATTGCTAATGTCATTGTCAAGCAAAACTTAACTCTACTTCTTCCCACGTCATCTACTTTACTAAAATATTATTCTCCTTAGCCAACAAGGTCTCATTTAAATAACAACAACAATGGGGCTCAAAATAATTTTGACTATATTAGATATTCAGGTATAAGAACGATATAGTTATTGTTTATTAGCATCACTATCAATCTCAACTCCATCCTCCTTGTAATCAACAAGCATATATAGGTTAATTTTGTTCTCAATCATTCTCTTAGCAATTTTTTAGCACCATTTTATCTAAATATATGGGCCAATTATCATGCTACTCCTTACCTTTCTTCCCTAAGCATTGTGAATGAGTATTATGGTAATGACCATCTACTACTTGCTAATGGATATGGATTACCTATATCCCATATAACTACTATTTTTTTACTCCCATTTAATGGAAAATCCAATTTAAATATTATTCTTCATTTTCCACATTTAAACAAAAACCTTGTATCAGTCCAAAAATCTTCTTTTGATAAATAATATTTCTTTGAATTTTGTCTAACTTATTTTGTTATAAAAGACTAAGTAACCAAGATGTTACTCCTTCAAAGACCAGGTGAAAATGGATTATATGCTCTCACCAGTCTTATCTTAAGCAAGCTAATTTTGTTTAACGTCCTTTTTAAACTAGCATGCTCGACTTGAGCATCCACAACTACATATTTTTTATAAAATATTTCAGGATTTTAATTGACCTTGTTCTAAGTCTATTCTTCTCCTTTTTTCTTTATATTTCTAAAGAAAACTTGTAAAACTTCCACTTACTTCTATTATTAACAAGAGTCAAGGCACCATCGGAAATTATACATGTGGATGTTTCGGGTATGGCTTCTATCTTGTCAACTATGATTATCATTATATCTTATTATATATTGATGGTTTTACTCACTATATCTAGGTGTATCTTCTTAAAAAGTAAACGTATGCTTACTCTTATTTTCTCTAGTTTCAATAATATGTCCAACGTTAATTTTAGATTCAAATTAAAGCCTTTCATTCCAATTTGGGAAGAAAATATCAAAAATTAAATAAATCGTTCCAAAATATTTAAAAAAATCCCCATGTAGCATGTCCATATGCTTATGAACAAAATGGAACAACAGAAAGAAAAAATTAGACATATGGTTGACGCTACTCTTTACTTTACTTACTTATGGCCATTTTGGATTAAGATATTAGAAACTCTTCAACTAAGTGCAACATTAATCATCATCACCTTTTTAAAAACATATAAAAATGAACATTTAAAATTTAAAATTAACATCCAAGCTATTTAAAATTTAAACCATTTAACTATTTATTTACCCTCTCTTTCAGCCTTATAATACTAATAAATTCTAATTTCAAGCCAAACCTTATTTTACCTTAGATAAAGGCCTTCTCATTTAACTTTCTTTTGTCATGATATTACCATTATTCATATTTATCTTGTAAGATACGCCAGGTTCAATAAAGAAAGGGTTTTTTTTGTTTTAAGAGATAATCCAATCACAATTAACAAATGAGGAAATCATGACCTTTAGTGTAATCTAGTTAGGTATATAACCATAACTCAACTTCTATAGTAGCTTCAGGTGTACCATCGTTATCTCCCCGGTTATCTCCTTCTTTCTCCCCTTATATCAATTCTCATATGGATTCTTCTACATTAAACAAACTATTGTCAACTATTGCTTTTCCTATCACCAAAAATCACAAAATAATATCCAAAGTTACTTATTTCACATATATCTAACCTAAACTTAAGTCCTGACCTAGTAGTTGACCTTACTAAATATATCCAACACAATTAATATCTAGACAATTTTACTTACCATATGCAATTGAGACCATCCATAATGAATAAACATCTAGGGAAACTCATTTTCTTTTTCCTCTTTACCACAAGTTGAATTAAGAAACTTTAACTAAGCTAAAATATATCTCAAATGGAGAAATGATATGATTGAAGAGTTTAATACCTTGATATCCAATCAAACATAACTTGAGATCTAAGTTTTAGTTTCTAGACCTCAATTACAAATTTCATTAGTAATAAATGAATCTTTAGAATTTAAAAGAAAGTTGATGGTAGTATTGAATGGCATTAGGCTCTTATTGTGGCAAAGAGGCATAGTCAATAAAGTAGTATGGATTATGATTGAACTTTTAGTTTAGTAGTTAAACTTAGCACTATTCACATAGTTTATCTGTAGCCACTATTTGTGATTGGAGAATTCTTTAACTTGATATATTTAATAATTTGTTACATGGTTTTATAGATATAAATGTTTTCACTGAACAGCTAAATGGTTTTATTAGTCCTATACATCTTGACCATATTCTTGTCGTATCCCTCGAATCATTTCCAAAATTATTTCATTTCAACCACCGTAGTTGAACAAGTTTCTGGTCTCTAACAGTATCCACAAAACAGGTTAAGAGAACTCTGTAACTCTTATAGAGAGGGTTAAGCAAGAAGTGCTAACTCTATAGAGCATAAGCCTATTTATAATAAATTTTGGACATTTTGGTAATTTAATTGAAATTAAATTCTATTTTCAATTAAACTTTAATTAGAATTACAATTAATTTTATTTGTCAAAATAAGATCTAATATCTTATATTGATCAAATAGACTAATATTTTATATATTAAATATCTAATATTTAATCATAAAGTTTCTTAAACTTTATGGACTTAACTCCTACTTGATTAAAATATCTTTTCTCTCTTCATCTCATTCTTTGTGTGTGACCTATTATGTTCCCAATTATGTTGACAATAGATATAAATTATAAACTTACATTATATTTACGATTAGATAAATTAAACTCTTTAAATTTTTAATTTTCTAATTAAAAATTTATATTTATAAATCAAGATTGGCATCTAACAACACATCATGACCACCTAAATATTTAGGAATGCTAAAGTAATTTTGATCAACCTTTCCGTAATTTAATTATTTTGTCATACAATGTTCTAATTAGACATATAATATGGAATTAGTGTTTACTCTATTTGAGTCTACTCATGTTAGTTCTCTACCATTACTTCTTAATTCAAATAATGACATTTGAAAACTATTTTCAAAGTGTCATTCCATCTTGACTAAGGATTCTCAAATCAAGACTAATCGAGAATAATATAACATTCTCTCTAATCACTTTATGGTGATGAATCATATATTGATCATTTAACTACCTTCATATAGTTCATTGATAAATGCTAAATAGATTTTATTTATAATATTTCATGCATTTTGCTTGTTTATTTGAGAGCCTCTTATTGTTTATGGTACTTAGTTTGCTTATATTGTGTTTCTAGGTATTATTAGCATTTATGGAAAAGAAGGAGAAGAATTTAAACCATTTTGGTCAGTACCCGTGTAAGTCCACACTATTGCATAGGTGTTTGTGTAAGTTTACATAGTCATGTACCTCTTTGAGATCGTATTTCTTTGCAATTCTTAAAGATTGTAGCAAGATTAAGGGACACGATCATACACATGGCCATATGAGTGATTGTGTCCACTCCAGTAAATTTAAGCTATAAATGGATAAAACAAAGAGTAGATAGGAGGAATTAGAAAAAAAAAAGGGTTTATATGAGGGTCAAGGGGCTCGAGAAAGGACATATAGTCTAAAATGATAAATAGAATGAAGAACAAGCAAAGAAACATATTTGGGGTGGATTTACATCAATATAAAGTGAATTTTATGAAGATTAAAAGAGATTTCAATATGGTTCTTTTAGTTTTCTATTTTTCCTTGAGTCTTGATATTATCATTATGAGTTAAACCTTTTTTGGTACTTGTATTAAATAAACCATGGGATAGACCTTGTAGTTATTTTATTTTAAATAAATTCTTTC
>JAOQMP010056091.1:0-10784 GCA_027563575.1 Erythroxylum pedicellare | reverse complement strand
TTTGACAACAAACATTCAATACATCACTTCTTTAAGTTCAAACAAGTTTTTACAATTTTACAAAATTTTATTATCAATTTTACAATTTCACATTGAATTATCAATTTTATATTTGATTATTATTTTTACATTTAGGTTTAAATGTTAATTATCAACTTTCAATTTTAAATTTTAACAATCTTTGCATAATACATAATTAATTAATTACATACTAAGTTACTAACCCCATTTTACAATTCTACATTTCCAATTCTAATTTACAATTCCATTGTACAATCTTTGCGTAATTACAAATGCATAATAAAATAACATAAATTACTTACCTTTGGTATCAACTATCAACTTCAAAAATTCCATTCCAAAACAGTTCCAATTTCCAAACATTCAAAAATTCCATTCCAAAATTTTTCAAACCAATCCTAATTCCAATTTCCAAACCTATTCTAAAACAAAACAATCAATATTCACTAATTAGTAATTAATCCATTCCAAATCCTCATCAGTTCAAACTTCAAACTTCACGCTTCAAGTTCAACTTCGGTATTCAACAATCCAAACCCAATCCTCCATAAGTCCACCCACCGACAACATTTTCATCAACTGATCAACACTAATACACAGCAAATCCAATCCATTTCTAATCCACAACAGAAAAAAAATATCCATTTACAGTTACCAGCAATTTTCGGACACACCGAGAAGTAAAGAACAGATCAACTCAAGTTACTCAATAGTCAACAACACACACCCAAAAAATTTTGTTAACCGTCGGGTTCGAGTCACTCAGGTCTTCACTTGGGTATTCGGGTTGGGGCTCCAGGTGGTGGGCAGCCGGTGTTGCGACAGAGAGAGCCGATAGCATATTTTGGCGGCATGGACGAAGCGAGGGAGGCGAGCCGCGAGACCAGGGACCACGATTCCACGACAGAGGAGAAGAGGAAGACTCGATGAGACCAGAGTCCAGACCAGGGAGGGGCGACGACGCGGTGTGAGAGAGACAAACGGCGAGAAACAGGTGGCGGAGGGCGATGGAGGGAGCGCGACAGATGGACGGACGACAGAGAGAAGAAGAAAATAGAAGAGAGTGAGGTGGCAGGAGTGTAGGACGAAGGTCCGGGGGGGTTAGATTTTTAGGGTTAAAGTTTTTTTATTTGCAAATTGGTCCCTGAAACTTTTATATTTAACGGAATTACCTGAAATTTTCCGGTATCTGTGATACCGGTCGATACCGACCGGAATTTGACACCGGTACCTTTACACCCATACCGGTACTGGTTTTCGGTCGGTACGGTATGAAATTCATATCGTTGATTACTACACTACATTTGAGTTTCATAGACTCATTGTTTTCTTTATCCCCTACACGCCTTCAATACTTTTATTTCTATCTTTCCATTCACCTCTCTTGTTTTACACTTTACTTGCTGGGTATGTTTTTCCCTATCTGTTGGCCATTCACTTTTCTATTTAGTATTTTGTGGTATTTCGTATGTTTTTATTGCTTTTATATTTCTATTATGACTGTGTGCATCAAGTTGGAATTGTACGCACACATGACAAGATTCTAGCTTGCTACGTCTCTTACAAACATTTCATCGAACAACTTGCATATTTTTGTTAAAAGTGTCTTTATTGTACTATCAAGTTAAGCCAAGTTGGCGAAGTTCTAAAATCCAAATTCTAAGAATTGATTTCATAATAATATTTTAATAAATTAAGCACATGCGTGGATAGACTTTTGAGATACCAATGAGTACTTTTCTCCACGAAGCCTTTTTTTAAATAAATGAATGTTTGGCTATAAAATTAAAAAGCACTTCTTTAATAGATATGACTTTTTTGACAGCCAAACATAGTTTTTTAAGAAGCTCAAATTTGGAGCTTCTAAAAAAAGCAATTTTTAAAGTAAAATTTTCAGATCAATTAATAAGCCTATTTTTAGTTTCTTTTACCCTTGCGTTTTACACTTAATTACCACAATAACTGTAAACTCATCTTTCTATTTATTATGTATTTGACTATCTACTCAACTTGAATATTTATTTTGAGATTTATATAATATTGTTTGGCTTTTTATATGTTTTAATATTTATTTTCGATATTAGTTTACTTATATTATAATCTATATAAAAGATTTTGTTAGATATATTTTCATTTATATTTTATATGGTTAAAAATTATATAGTAATTAATATATTGTGCTTTGCATATTGTTTAATATACTTTAAATAATATTTATATCTATAAATAATTTTTATTACAAAAAAATATAGTTAAAATTAAAATTTTTTTATTTTTATGTTGTCAAAAAATCCACTGTTTGAAACTCTTTCAAAAAATTTCTTTTTTAAAAAATAGTTAAACAGTTAACTGGCTTCTTAAAAAAAATTCTCAGAAAAAATCTACAAAAAAACTCTACTAATATAAGCCCACTACAAAGTGGCTAATTGACTTATTGGGTCTGTCTGGACATAATCAACCTTTTACATGAGTTGCCAGTGGTAGAAGAATAAATCATTTTAGCCTTTTCTTTTGTGGTGTGTAAGATTGGTACTTATCCAGTCATTTGTAAAACATGTTAGTCATTTCCTGATCTTAAATGGTTTTTAAAAAGACTTGGTGCTTATGTCATGCATTGCTCATCCATAATCTGAAAACTATTTGTTTCTGTATATTCCTTTTAACATTTATAAAAAAGATGACTTAAATAAAAGACAAAATAGGTCCATAAGTAAATCGTATTGAATGATTGCATAGGCACGACATGAGAAAATGTTAGGAACATAATTGTAAGTGTTTTTAGTCTATTATATAAGTTGGCTATAGGGTTATAACAATTCAAGATGATCTTTTACGTTGTTTTTTAGGATTAACTGTTTAGTAGGATTTGATGATGCATATGGGCCATAATTAGAAAAGACAGTCTTAAGAAAAGAAAATCAAATTTGTTTGGGACCATCTTAATACGATCTTCTGAATAATGAATATGCATTGTAGCTTTTGATCTTGATAAGTTACTTAAGAATGTACAATGTATGTAGGTAGATTTATTCTTTCCTAGCTAATATAACCTGAGCTTAACTAGGTGCAATAACAGTGATATTTATGGATAGCCAACTAGATTTATAATTTGATACATGGGTGGCTGTACTTACTCCTTTAATTTCTTTCTTTATGATTATAACTGTTAAGGGAAAAAATCCCCACTAATTCTTAATCAATTGTTTGTATCTTCTTGTATAAATTGTTTATGATAAAATAAGGCTTTAATCTTGTAGAATTTGGTGAAGTTGAGATGGTTAAGTAACCTAATCTTCCAAGAACTAAACTTAATGGAAGTTTATGTTGCTCTGATGTCCTGTTACTTCATAAACAACTAACTTGCAAAATATATGCCCATATAATTTGATTGATTGTATAAGATCTTTAATAAATGACTTTTCTTATTTTACTTTAATTTATTAATTGTTATATTGTATGATAACAAATTATACATATTTGTATGTAGGCAAAGAGAGATGGATGGTCTGGATGGAAAATTAACTATAATTTATGGTAGAAAGTTTATCTGCTGGGAAGATGTCAAATATATAGGTGGAGATGTTGAAAGTTAGGGTTTTGAAATTGATAGGTCTTGTTATTAGGACCTTAAAAAGATGCTCATAAGGATGCTAAAGGTTTAAAAGCAAATAAGTATATGTAAAGGGTGCTAGGAACTAAACTAAAAAATGGGTTGATAGAGGTGGATAAGAGTTGTGCTTGTATGAAGGAGATATGTAAGCTAATTGAAAAATATAAGGTGATAGAGATCTATGTTGATTATGGAACTAAATTTTAACATTTGCAATAATATTTTGATGATGTGTGGGTTATTACGGGGATTATATATGATGTCCCCATCAATGTCACTCTGTCTATTATCGTGTAGTTTACGAATGAAAATGTAGCTAGGCAAGAAGTTTTAGGTATAAGTTACAATGAAGTTAATGTAAGGATTAAAGAGGAGTTTCATTCAAATTTGAATAATGAAAAGTTAGAATTGTTTAGCTATTTAGATGTTGCATTTAAAAGGGGACAAATGAAGAAAAAAATCAAGAATAATGCTTGCAACATATAATAGGAAAACGGGAAAGCTACAAAAAAATATGCAGCATATGATGCAGATGATAATGACAAAAATAATATACAAGATGACATTATGACATATTACTTTGAATTAGATAAAAATTTAATCTTTGAAGGAGGATTTTTAGATGTAGATAAGGGATTAAGACATAAATTTAAGTTTTGTAGATTTAACCCTCATAAGTAAAAGATTGAGATTGAGATTTATATATTGTTTGATGATTTTAACCAATCAAGGAAGCACTTCAAAAGCTTAATGTTGATGAAAGAAGGGAGTTTATTTTTACGAGGAACAACAAATAATTTGTGAGAGTTACATGTGTGAGTAAGTACTACAAATGATATATTTTAACAGCTTGGGGAAATATTTAAATAGTTTTCAAGTAAGTGATTTTAATTTTAAGTAATTTCAATTTTTAGGTAATTATAAATTTAAGATTCATTAATATTGTTGACTAACCACTCACATATATGTATATAAGTAATAGTTTTTGAACATGAGCATATATACAATCCTATTTTCCATAGCAAAGTGTGGGTTCAAAGCATATTGCTAACAATTACTTTAAGGACCTCCTAGGACTCACTGCGCCAAAATAAACAAACTTGAGGAAGTTTGTTAAGAAAGATTTAAGAGTCGATGTTGGGTACAATGGTTTTTATAGGGCTAGGAAGTTTATAGTAGAAAAAATGCAAAGAGATGTAAGAGCAAAATATAACAAGCTATAGGATTATAAGGAAGAACTTTGGAGGTCGAATCCTGATTTAAGAGTTAGGTTAGTTATTGAAAATCCATCAATTAGAGATGATTTATAGACATCATTTGATATGATGTATATGTGTTTTGAATGTTGTAAGAAGGGTTTCTTAGTTGGATATAGAAGGTTGATAGGACTAGATGATTACTTTCTTAAAGGGATTGTAAAAGGTGAGTTATTGATAATAGTAGGAAGAGAAGACAACAGTTAGAAGTTTCCAGTGATATAGGCTATGGTTCATATTGAAACAATAGAAACTTGGAATTGGTTTTTAGAGTTTTGAAGAAAGAATTAGATCTAAAAGATGGAGGTGGATAAGTGTAATTTCTAATTCACAAAAGGTATATTAAGAACTTTATATGCTTTAGTAATATATATTTATTCATATTACTTATTTATTGATTTTTTTCAATTGAATTTATATAAGGTCTTATGGATGCACTTAGTAGGTAGATCTCAAGGGATAAAATAAAGTTTTATAGAAGACACATACTTGCCAATTAGAGAAAGAGGGATCAAAAGAACTCACATTAGAAATACTATTATAAAAATATTGTAAGTCATCTAATGAACCTAATGAACCTGACTTATATTTTAATTTAAAGGATTCAAAATAGGATTTGAAAATTGAGTATAGGGATTTACTAAGAATTCTAAAGGAAAAATGGTCCAAGAGTATTTTCAACACTTCATTCAAGTGTGATATTATGGAAAATAAATTTTATGATGTATTTAATGGAAGTTTAATTGAATTATGGAGTAACTCATTATCATAATGGTTGAAAAAATTAAAATGCTTGTGATAAAGCAATTAGTTTATAATAAGAACGTGGCAAGTAAGTGGAGAGATGAAATTAGTTTAAAAAATAAACAATACATTGAGAGTTAATAAGGAGTTAAGTATGGATTGTGAATTTGAGAGTAATAGTGTTGGTGGATTCGAAGTAATAGAAAAAAAGAGTTATACATATTTTGAAGTTAAGGAATAAGACATATAGTAGAAGATAGGATGTGTAGGAATCCCATGTTCACATGTCATTGTTACCATCAAGTACAGTAATGAAGAGCTTAAAAATTATATATCATGTTGGTTTATAAAGGGCAAGTGTCTACAAGCTTCTCAATGTATGATGGAGCTAGTTCAAAGATATAAATTCTGGCTTAAAACTACACATGAACCACCATAACCATCTCTATTTCAAAAACTTCTAGGTAAACTAAAGAAGAATATTAGAAAGTAGGATTTGGTGAATATTGACAAAGGGAACAAGATGTTAAGGAGAGGAATGAAAATGAAAAAAATAATAAACATGAAAATTTTTGGTTGTAACCACCTTCTTGATGATGGCATGCACATTTTGGCATATGAATACATGATAATGCGGATATGTCGAAAAGAATAATATTACCAACATTTACTAATCATTTTATCCTATTTGTTATGTAACAAACCAAGCAAATCACATCATATACTATATTGTACATATATTTTAGTGAACAACTAATTTTGTAAAATAATCATAAAGCATGTACAAGAGAACAAGTTTCCCCATTATCTAGAAATATGGAAGGTTTAGAAATGTAACCATAAAAAAAGACTTTTAACCCACATTACTTAAAATTTTATGCTACAAGAGGGTCAAGACTAGTAACATAATATCTACTACTTACTATACCCACTAATAACAAGATATGAATAACTAGTTTGGACTTTTTAGTATAAGGTATCTCAGGTAAAAACTATAAATAATAAATTCACTTTAACTCATGAATCATAAAAAGATTAAGAAAAATATCAACTTAAGTTTATCATACAAGGTTCTCTCCTTCATCCATCCTTTTTTTTTCATCTTAAACTTCTAAATCTACTCATAGGAATTTTTAATGGCAACCGCTATCAATATAATACTCAATATTTGAAATTTCAACTTTGGCATTTTTTTTTCTTCTTCTAACTTGTTTCTCTTCTTTAACAAGTTAAGTATGATAGACAAATCTCTTTCGTACATCGAAGAATCAACCCATTAAAAAACTAATAACTTCGATACTAAAATCGAATAATGAAAACATTACAAAAAGAATCAAGATTTAAAAAAATCATGAAACTCACAAAACTATAAAATCAAGAGATAACTCTCCCCATGTCAAGGATAGGAAATAAAGTTTCTTCCGAGATTACTCTCCATCCATGAAGTTCACATAATAGCCATTAATCCACACACAAAAAATTATTCATTCAACCCAATCACTAAACTTGCATATGTTTTTTTGACTCATAATGTTCAATCTTGACTAGTTGTGTTAGAGATTGTAACATGATAAGAAGTTTATTTTAGAGTTAAAAAGCTAATAATCAATAGGAATATTAACTAAGGAAAATTAGTTAATTTTGTGGAATAAAATTTAAATTCTTTTCAAATAGTATAGGAAGCCAAACATGGTCAATTCAATAAGTTTTTTAGGTTCTAATCTTAACTTATGAAAAACAAATACCTTAAATTCTATCCATATATCTCTAATATTTGTAAGATAAGCTTTATTGCACACTTATGGTAAATACTTTATTATGGTTTAGACTAATTTATTGGTGAATTAAAGTTATGATAAAGGATTACTTCTAATCATGTTAATCAAGGCTATTTAATAAAAGGGTTAATTTTAAAGAGGATAACTAGTTACATGCTTATATTAAAAAAAAAAGGGTTACATGCTAGGCATATATAAATCAACGAAGTTTTATGAAAGCTAACACTTGTCCACATTATAATGCTCACTTATAGTTTATCATTTCATCACCATGAACAAGAATTTCTAAAAGAGAAAGGGTGTGAACCATAAAACAAACCATCTCGTTGGACAAAAACTTTGAAAAAGAAAAGAAGTAAACATAATCAAGTTTGAGAAGCTTACCAAATCTCAGAAATCAAGTATGTGTGTGTGAAATTAATACTACACCCTTCCTTTAACTGACGATACCTAAGAAGAAACATAAACAAAGTCACCACTCATGTAAGAAAAATGCAATTAAAAGAATGAAGAAAAGAGAGAAACAAATATATCAAATCCTGATATCAATGACACAAGAGTCTAGTAAATATATCAAATCCTGATATCAATGCCTACTCTTGTGTTGTCCTTTTGGGTTTTCACCTTTAATAACAACACAAGAGTCTCTAAAGGAACTCAAATACAATATAGTACTTGGGTTTCTAGTTCTAGATGACAAAGAGAAGGGTTATTTTAAAGATAAGACAATAGATAGTATGATAAATGGGAAATGATTGTTATGTTCCAGGGTTATTTTGAAATAAAGTGGTCGGATTATGTTTTTAAGTTAGGCTATCTTTGGTTGGGGGTCTATTAATGGAATGGAACGGAATGTAATGTAATAATACTACATTGTTTAGGAGGAAAGTTTACAATAAAATAGAATGAAATGAGATGAAAGAAGAGAGTTTCATATTATACATCTCACTTAATCCTAAATAGTAAAAATGAGAAACTTTCGATTTGGAAGATTTATGATAGAATGTAAAATGATAAATAACTTTTCAGTATATTACATTATAAACACTTCCTTCAAAGAACATTTCATATATCACATTAAGGATCATTTCATTCCTCCCAAACAATAATTTTCTAATATTAAATTTATTTACATTCAATTCCATTCCATTATAAATCATTCCATTCTATTAAAAATTTTATGTCCAACTAAACATAACCTTAGAGATATGAGTTAAGGGTTAAGTCATGGGTTATATATTAGTTAACACAGAGGTCTACATGTCTGTTAATTTTCTAAGTCAACATCTACATGTCATGCTTGAAGGTGCTTCTGTGAATTATATCAATAAAAAATTTAATATAATTAACATTTTAAACTATGCTATAAAAGTTTTAAAATGCTAATCATTTAATTAGAATTTCTTGAAGATTAAATAAAATTTTTTAAAAAGATTTGAAACTTTAGAATTTATTATCCCAACAAGCAAATGACATGATGGCTCTCTTTTTATTTTCTGTTTTAATGATCACCGTTGGTGCTAAAACTATGTTGCTCATACAGGGAAAACGATCACTACTTAATTGAACTCTTAATAGAGAAGGTATTATTTTTTTCAGATTAAGTTACAACCAGTTTTTGTACAAGCGTCATACAAGGAGTAGCTCATCCAATTCCCTTCAAACTTCGTCCTCGTCACTCACAGACTCGCGAGTTCCAGGATTCAATGCAGTAAAGAAAAAGAAGGCGACATTGAACAAGACAAGTGGTTCGATTTTGTTAATGGGAATGCTTGTTTCAATAATCAGTTGCACCAGAGCTCCCTTTCCTGTTGTGATTTCTCCAATTAGAGAGAACGCTATACCAAGTTGTGCCAACCTCCCAACAAAGAGCTCGTTGGCCTTCATAAATCCAATCAGGGGACCTAGCGTACAGAAAAAACATAAATAGGTCGTTATAATTAGAAAAGGTCTAGTCTTTCTTATCAGGTAGTTACCACTTTTATTAGGACCAAGAGCTCCCCGGATGCTTTTTCCAGGAGGAATCACTGCCTTATCAAGACCAGTTGGTGGGTCGTCGACGAATCGGCCACGATCATCCAAAGATCCAATGGCTCCGAGCAAAGTGAAAAGGATGAAGAAAAGAAGTGGCTCTGCTTCATAAATAGGAATTCCTGCCTCTAGATTCAATTGTGCAAGAATTCCTTTTCCTGTTATTGCATCACCCAACAAAGATGCCTAAAAGATTCATATGCAAGTTTTTTACCGAACATTACCTAACTTTATACTGTTTACATATGATTATATGGTCCATTTATTCATTGAACTCTTAACTCACGCACATTATGTCACCCATATACCCGACCCTTTTTCTCTATGATAAACAGAGACTAAATAAGTATAGAAGTGGGTTTAAAACGTTGGCTTGGGTCCCTATCTTCATTAAGTATCTGTTGACACCATCGGTTGTGCTAAGGAAGAGGATACAAGCTCCAAACTTCACAGAGACATCCAGATCTTCGGTAGAGAGGCAATAGCTGGAGGTATTTCTTTTTTGGTTAAGCTTCCGTTGCTGTACATACATACGTGGTTCTATATGCATGTATCTTTACGTAAATGTTTTGTATGAGATGCATGCTACTGCTAGGTTTATATTTCATTTGGTATCAGAGCTTCAGTCTACCTCTGTCTTGCCTAAGAAACTACCGAAAAGCTTGCCTCTATTTTACTCCGTTATTGTTGAGTTTCTGCCGAAAACTTGAACTTAAGGTTGTTGGATTTTTCCGATGCTTTTAACATGTTATGAACATTGGGGTCATGATTTTGATGCTCCATGGAGCACTCGACGTCATCTGGACCATAAAAGGAGGAGGAGGGACGACAACCGTACGTTGCCATTACTGAAGCATTACATGGTCGGGTTTTCTACGTCTCGTGCATGTTGCCTGGTCCTCCTCGTCCCATTTTCGGCCTTCATTCAACCTCTGGCGTCCTTTGTTGTTCTGGAGCGTCGGGGCTCCATTGGATCTAGCTAGGTCACACTCGACTCGGCTAGAGGTTGAAGACGACCTGCGATGTTTCTTTTTTAAAATAAAAAATTATTAATATTAATTTTTGTTAATATTATTAATTAATTAGGTTAATTCATAACTAACCCATTATGTTATGATTTTAATTATAAAATCATTTTTGGCATTAATATTGTATAAAAATATTAAATTTTAATTATGTATGTCTTATGTTAGAATTTAAGTTTTTAACATGCTATAATTGTTTATTTTTTACACAAATTACATGTGATTAATTGAAAATTTTGTGCGTATATTTTTGTGTTCATTATACATGCAAAATTAGATTAAATAATTTGTGCATTATTATTTGATTTATTTGCATTAT
>JAOQMP010056081.1:0-10784 GCA_027563575.1 Erythroxylum pedicellare | reverse complement strand
GCTTGCTTAAGTCCATAAATGGACCTTTGCAACTTGCAAACCTTATGCTCATTTCTTGGCTCAATGAATCCTTCTGGGTGGGCCATATAAAAGATCTCCTCAAGATCTCCATTAAGAAATGTGGTCTTGACATCCATTTGCCATATTTCATAATCGAAATAGTCTGCTATGGATAAAAGAATCCTAACGGACTTAAGCATGGCAACCAGAGAAAAAGTCTCCTTATAGTCTATACACTCTTTTTGAGTATAGCCTCTAGTTACCAATCTAGCTTTAAAGGTCTTTATCTTTCCATCTGCTCCTCTTTTCCTTTTGTAGATCTGTTTACACCCTACGGCTTTTATACCTGGTGGTAGATCTACAAGGACTCAGACTTCATTAGTGTACATGGAATCTATTTCCGATTACATCGCCATGAGCCATTTTTCTACATCAACATCATTAATAGTCTATGTATATGTAATGGGATCCATTTCTTCCTAGTCTGAGATGGCAATTAAGCGTTCTCCTAGACCTAGATACCTATCTGGTTGTCTCAACCCTCTCACTATGTCTAGGCACAACTTAATGTTTAGGTTGCACTTCTGATTCAACTCTTGAATCCATTTCAACATCTTGTTCTATCATATCCAAAACAACTCTTGGTTTGGATGAAATAGCTAACTCATTTAGTACTACTTCACATCTTCCTTTGTGATTTGTCACAAACTTTTCCTCTAAGAAGGTCACATTTGTCGACCCAAATACCTTCCTATCTTGAGGACTATAAAAAGAGTACCCTCGAGTTCCTGTAGGATATCCTACAAACAAACATGCTTCTAACCTTGGTTTCATCTTTGTGGATTCAGGCTTTAGAACGTGGGTTGGGCAGCCCCAAGTCTCTAAGCGACTCAATGAAGGCACTTGGCCAATCTATAACTCCTTAGGTGTTTTAGGCACTGATTTGAATGGAACAAAATTAAGAAAATATGTTGTTGTTTGTATGGAATATCCCTAAATCGATTCTGGAAGGCTAGCATAAGACATCATTGATCTTACCATTTCCAATAGAGTTCTATTTCTCCTCTCAGCTACACCATTCTATTTAGGTGTTCGAGGAGCTGACAAATTGGAAACAATTCCATTATCAATTAAATATTACTAGAACTCTTCAGATAAATACTCACTACCTCTATCCGATCGAAGTTGTTTTAATGACTTGCCTAGTTGCTTCATAGATTCAGCTTTGAATTCTTTGAACTTTTCAAAGGATTCACTCTTTTTATGAATCAAATACAAATAACCATGTCTTGAGTAATAATCTATTAAGGTTATGAAATATTCATAACCTCCTCTATCTTGTACATTTATGGGCCCACACACATCAGTATGTACTAGGTCCAACATGGATTCATATCTGTTTCCCTTAAAAGGAAATGAGGCTCTGGTCATTTTTCCTTCAATACAAGATTCACAGGTGGGTAATGGATCACTATCAAAGCCCATAAGGATCCCATCCTTTACTAACCTGTCAAGTCTTTTCTGATTGATATGACCCATTCTTAAGTGCCACTGATACTTTGAATTAATGCTAGAGACATTAGATTGTCTTGGACTTATCAATTCTATTCTGTTTAGTGAGCCTGTCATAGGTTCTATAAAGAACAATCCCTGTTTAATTATCGCTTCACAAATAAAATCCTTATTCTCATATATTGAAACAACCTTTTCAAAATATAAGGAATAGCCAGATTTTATTAGACAAAAAACAGAAATCATGTTCCTTACAATCATTGGCATGTAATAAACATCTTCCAAATATAACCTATGACCACTAGGAAAGTCCAAGATAACTACTCCCACTGATTCTGCTGAAACATAGGAACCATCTGCTATCTTGACTTGAAACTGGCCTTTAGGTAGTATTCTCCTTTGTTGGAACCCCTGCAAAGAATTGCAAATATGGTTAGTGGCTCCTGAATCTAATATCTAATAAACAAATAAATCTGCCACATTTCTAGTTCCTAACAAACTTAGGAAACCTATACCTTGTTTTCTTTTGAGGGATTCAAGGTAGACTGGACAGTTTCTTTTCCAATGGCCCATCTCATCATAGTGGAAACACTTTCCTTTGATGTTCTCTTTGGCCTTCTTTTTCATGGGTTTGGCCTTCACCCCTGTTTGGGCCTTCTTTTTCATTGGACCCTTCTCCTTCTGCTTGCCTTTACCCTTGATCTTAGAAGAAGATGCTACATTAGCTTCTGGCCCATAAGCCTTGATATTCAATATCTCCTTCGTACTCTAGAGGGTATTCATCAACTCACTCAAGTGTAATCCTTACTGTTGAGCTGATAGTCTAACTTAAACTGCTGAAAATAAGAGTTTTAGCTATTAATGATCATAATCATCTGTCTGTCTGCATCCATATCTACCCTAAGCATCTCAGCCTCAGTGACTGTAGAGGTTACCTTCATCATGTAATCCTGCACCGGTTCACCAGGTTTTTGTCTAAGATTATAAAAGGTTTGAATAGCTTTCACTCTTGTAGACCTAGTCCTCACACCAAACATCTCATGTAGGTAATGGACCATTGAACTAGCAGTTTTCATACAAGCAATTTGCTTTTACAACATGCCACTGATAGAAGATAGAATATAACACTTAGTAGTCTTGTCAGCGTTCTACCAAAGCTCATGTTGTTGGATTATCTCAGGAGTTGAATCTTCACCCAGAGGTGTAGGCTCATTTTCAGTTAACAACTATGAAATACGTTCATATTGAAGAACAATGTCAAGGTTACGTCTCCATTCATTCAAATTGTTTCCATTTTCCAATTTGTTATTTGTCAAGAGCAGGGTGAGTGGATTCATTTTGTGGTTGATAAAGTCTGAAAATATAAATTATTAAAACATGAACATACCAGTCAACAATATTGGAACTTTGTATAAAATCATGATGCATGTATGCATGATGATAAATTTAACAAAATTTTAAAAATTAAAACATTGTACGACAGTTATTTTTCTTATCTATAATAGACTAAGTGATGGTGGTCCATCTTATCCATTAAAAAAAACTGGGACCCTCCTACTTAAAAAACTACCAAGCATCTCATGCCCAACCTTTTGAGAAGCATCATAATTCGGTCTATACTTTTACCAATAAAGCTACAGTGGGTAGATTATTGATAAAAAAATGTTGAGTGTTTAATCAATTGATTTATTCACTAAAGATACTTGCAAACCATGCCTCGGTAGAAGGTCACATTGGCTACCAATAAGTGGACTTATCCTTAAGTAGACCCAAACCATACAAGATCTAGGATTCATGCCCTCTGATGGGGAGTAACACTTCACTATAAGCAAATGGGCCATCATTTGGAGACTGTGGACTCTCAAATGAGCATCCTCTCCTACTCAATCTTTTTGGGTTTTAAGTTTTAAATACCATCTTGTCTAGATGCAATTTATTATCCATCCTATATTATTTCATTATATATCTCATACATAATGAATGCATGGCAAAGCCTAGGGTTGACAATTTTCTAAATGGCATACAATCAAATAATATCGCATATTATTTGCATCCATTTATCTATTCATCTCATGAACTAATAAGCCACTTTTGATTGTCCATCCTAGAACATAAATAAAATTACAAGGTTTTTAGGCCCAAAAAATTCTTCTTGGACTTGGATCTTTTGCTTCGAACTCTTCGTTCACATGATTTGACCCAATCAGTAAACAAATGTTAATGGCATCTATGTTTCAACAAGTTTTTTTTCTTCATAAAACTGAATTTTATTACTAGGAAAACAAAAATTCTAGCACTTGATTTTCAAAAAATCAAAACTTGTCCATACGAACACAAAAAATTTCAGCACCTGATTTAAAAAAAACTTGTCCATATGAAATCAAAAATTCCACTTGTGTTTCATAAAACCGAAACTTTGTTAAAACAAAAATTCCAACATTTTGGTTTTCATAAAATCGAAAACTTTGTTAAAATAAAAATTCTAGCACTTTGGTTTTCATAAAGCCAAAACTTTGTCAATACACCAAAACCATTACCTTCTTTTCTTCGATTCATGGCTGCTCCATCTTCAATATTACAGAAATTTGTATATTAAAAAATAAAAGAAAATAGAAAATGAAGACAAGGAGGAAATATGACGATGATAGGCCACCCTCCTTGTTACAAACTAAATGAAGAAAACTTACAAGGTAAAACTATATTCTATGGACAACCAAAAGAGCAAAATATACACCAAATATATTTCTATCACATAAAAATATGCAACATACAAAATTTAATTGCCAACCCATGCATCACATATAGGAACTGAAATCATGCATAATAAAATGAGTCTGATACCAATTGTTGGATCGAAAACAAAAGCATACTAGATTTGGCTAAACAGTAGATTTCAAAAACTTTTTTCTGAAATCAAAATGCAACGGAATCATAATAACCAAATCAAAATGTTTAATCCATATATGATACAATATTAGAAAAATAAATAGCATAAGAACAAGATCGAAATTTTACCGACTCCTTTGCTACAGCTTTAACTCCTCGCTATCCTATCCTCTCCTCGTTATTATATCCTCAACTAATTCGATCTACCACTTGTTCTCCTTAGATAACTTGGTTAACAAGATCATTTGGTGGGAAAGGAGAAGAAATATTGAAGAGGCTTTTTTTTGTTGATAGAAACAAAACGAGACTCTTCTTATTACCAATTTCGTCAAAGGAAAAAGGGGAAGATGATTACAACAAAAGCACCACTTCTTTCACTTAATCAAAATGAAAGACAAAACAATACATGAGACCTTCTCATTTGTTTAATATGCCTAGATGAAAAGACAAAAAACCAAAAACAAGACACTTATTTTTGGTAAACAAAGGAAATAAGGGAGAGAGAACATCAAATGCATTACTTCCTTCTTTAATCAAAAGAATGGTAAAAGGTTTACAAGTTTTTCTACATGCCAACATTAAATGACAACTATTAAACCATTTAATGATAACATCGTTAAACCATATAATGAAGACACCATTAAACCATTTATTGATGATGAAGCATGATAAAAGCTCACCTTATATTTAGCAATTCAATGCTAAATGTGCAACCATAAAATTTAGCTACATAAAACCGAAACCTACATCATATAGTTTCGATTTTTGCCCTCCTTTTTTTTGTCTTTACAAAATTTGTTTTAAGTTAATTAATCTAATTAATCAAATCAAACCAAAATCCAGCCCAATATTAAATGTTCACTTTGGGCTTCTAATTAACACTTAATTAGGGTAAGCCCAACATTTAATCATAGGCTTAAAACCCAATTAAATTAACTCTTAATTAAATTGTTCTGGTATTATTATTCCAAATCTAATTCGGTTCTTTCCTTTTTATTTTCATTATGATAACCTCTATTTATATTTCTTACTTTGCTTGATAACCTTTCCTAGAAGCCAAGTGGGGAATCTAATTGTACTTATATAATTCAAGCTCCAATTACCCCGGAATTAATTTAATCTTATTAGAATTAATTCCAACTTATTAACCAAATGTCATTCCACTAAAGACAATTAGCTGAACTCTTAAATTACTAAAAATTATGAGAACACATGTTTCAAATTAGATGTCCAGTTGCAAACTCTTTTATGAACCATATTATAGCCATCCACACAATAAAGGGTTAAATTACCGTTTTACCTTTAATTGGTTTTTCCTTCTAGATCTCAAGTTTTACTCTATATGGTGATTAACACACAAGATCTCATCTTGGTGTTAAGACTTGATGGGTAACTAGTCCATCAAACTATTGGCGCCAGTTTAATCACCAATCTCCATGAAACATCTAAAAGTGATGATATCACTATAAACTTTTTATTTGAGTGAATGTTCCCTAATATATATTTGAATTAATAATTCCAAAATGCAAAAGATTCTCGGTACCTTATGACTAGTTATATCTTGCTCATATAAATAAACCAAACTCTTTTGTCTTATTAATAATAAATATTTTCATTACAAAAATGTAACTGGAAGAAGATTAAGTTATATGTAAATACACTTACTTTCTAGGGCACTATATTTACATAACTCCAATAAGAGGCTATTTTGATTATTATATAAGATCTATTCTTTAATAATTCAAGAGAACTAATAATGCAATAACTGATAGTACCTATAAATTCATCAAAATAAGCAAAGTTCATTAGGTTTCCCTCATTTGACATCATCTTCCCCTTACCTTTGATGAATTATCCAAGATCTTATTCTGCCATGTTTGCTAACATAGTTTACAACTCATTTATTGATAAATTACTTTGTTACTCGTTTTATTCCAAACGTGTTTCAACCATATTTGCAAAAAAAAAAAACTTGTCATTATTTTTGTTTCTTTGTACTTTGGATCCCTTCCGGTAATTTAGATAACCATGTATTTTCAAATAGGTATCCTTAAAATGTCCTTCCATATTATAGAATTCACACCTCAAATCTAATTTCTTATTATCATATTCTCTTTTCTTTGAATTACCTCTTCTTATTCCTTCTTTTTTCTCAAATTATGTCTTGATCATTTATTGTTATCAATTGCATCCATATGGGTTGTGTGAACCTCCTTCTACTTCTCAACTCTAAGAACCATAGAGTATGCCTTGTTCACATTAGGAAAAGCGTTTATTACTAATATATAATTCCTTACACCATCATATTCATCATTTAACCATATAAGGAATAACATTAGTTCATTATTGGACTTTATTTCATCCATTACCTTTAAGATCCAAAATGCACATCCAATAATTGGCTTGAGAAAAGCTAACTCATCCTATAGTTGCTTAAGTTTATGAAATACTTGAGCATTAATAAATTTCCTTGACTTATTGAGCTTATTTCCCTCTATAACTGATAAAGGAATGGTCTATTATAGATAACATACCTTTCATTAACTTCATCTTTATTCCAAAGCTCTTTACCATTGGTTGTGAATAAGAAGGCATCAACAATTTCTTTTGAAATTGATTTCAATATCTAGGAAATTGCAATATAATTAACTATCTTCTATTGTTCAAAATCAATAGAAGTTTTATCTATCATTTTGCATTTTCCTTTAATAAAACTAATGTCACTTTTGCTTGTAGAGCAATCTTTATCAAACAAATATATAAAAGATAATTGTTCCACATCAATGGAGTTATAACCAATATCATATCAGGATTATTAAAACCTTAAAGAGAAAGAGGATCACCACTGCCATTTTGTCTTGAAAAGCCTTCCACCACTACTTCGGTTTTATTTTTTTCCATAATTATAACTCTAGTAAATCTTTATTTATTAAATCTTAAGAAAATTAGGAATATAATCAATGATCAATGATCAATGATTAATAACTTGCTTTGTTACCATGAATAAGTTTAAAGTAGAATCACCATTAACAAATAAAGGTCATTTTAAATAAATTCAGAGAAGAAAATCAAAATTATTTACATTAGTTCTTATTTTCTCATATACATCAAGGCCCTTTATATACAACTAAAGAGAGGAAAAATCAAAAGAAAAAGGTTGATTCTATAGCTCAGTAATTAAAAAAATTAGCTAAGTTGGCTAATAATAAACAACAAATTAGAACAAACTTATAACAAAAAACTGCTAATAGGAATGATTAATTAGTTTTTGTACTTTAGTGAAAGTATTTGCTACATGATCTTTAAAAAAAAAGTTAAATGGTATTTTAAATGATATTAATATATGATAATTATTTTTAGTATGTTTCACATAATAGTAAAAGATATCATTATGACAAATATGCATAACATGGAAATTATCACATTGGAGATAGTAGTTGAGATATATGAAATATCCATATTTTAAATAATGCAACTAAATAAACCTTGTGGTAATATCAGTATTAGTTTGATATTTGGCCTCAGTATTAGAGTGGTACACATTTGTTTACTTCTTACTTCACCAAAAGGTTAATAAATTATTAACAAAAATAAAAGCTTAAGATAAAACATTGGATAGTAAAATCATTGGCCTAATCTACATTAGAGTAAGCTCTCAAAACAAAAGAAGAATGTTTAGAAAAGTAAAGGCCATGAAATAACATTCCTTTGAGATAATAGATGGTGTGTAAAACAAAAGCATAATTAGTGGTACTTAGAGCAATCTTAAAATGACTAATAATATGAATTACATGGAAATGTCTGGTTAAGTGACCTTGAGAAAAATACAACTTCTAACTAATTGCCAATAAAAAGTTGCATCATTACGAAGAGTACTTGTAATAGCCAAATTTTCAAATCAAGGGATTAGAACCCTAAACTATTGCATAGAAGCTATAACATTGAAAATTCATGAATTTCATTACATTCAAATGAATATCAATAGCACACACACGTGAATTATGATTTAGTACACATTGAAAAGAATGTATATGCACTTAATTTACTTGTTATGGGGTATGAAAAAGGTTAAAATGATCATGATATAAATTGTGTATTATTTATGCCTTGCATTTTGGTTTGATTGATTATAAGTGGTAAATTTGAAATTACCTTGGTACAATTGGAAAATTGATGAATTAAAATGTACATTTGGTCTAGGAAAAAATGTCAAATGGTAAGACAAATGGATATATGGAAACTTAGGATGATTAAACTTATGAATGAGTGACATTTGGCATAGAAGAATGACTGACATTTGGCATAAGTTATTAATTGACAAGTGGCAGCAATGGTTTTTTGACAAATGGACTAAGTAATTAAGTGACATATGGCAGCTTATATACTTGACAAATGGAGACCATGCCTATGGACATATGTCAACATAAGATGGTGACACCTAGCACCTTAGGTGTTAAGCTCCTGTAGGTGTAATCCCAGCTATGTTCATTCTTCACTCTTCTTCTTCTCACACACTATTGAAATCCTATCATGAATTTTTTCAAGTTTATGTCCAATTGGTACATCAATAATCTAAACTTTTACCCTTCATAAGTTAGTTAAAGAATTAGTTTGTTGTTGTCAAGCCAAAAATCATTCTATTGCTATCTTGAACATATGTTGAATCCTGCATACATATAAGGCAAAGTTGACATGATGTATTAAGCTAGAGTTGGAGCTAAATAATTAAGTGAAAGATTGTTCTTTATGGCTTGTTATATTAGAAAGTTTATGTTGTTTGAATCGGGAATAGATTACATGATATGTTGATGAAGAGGTTGTGCTGTAATTTGATGGAAGAACTTGGATATGTTATATTGTGTTCTTGATGTATGAACTGTATGCTATAGGTTATTATTATGAATTAATTAAATTGAAATTTGAAGTACAAGGAAGGTAAATTGATGCTAAAGAAAGGTGTTAATAAAGTGATCTTGAAATAGGGAAGAGTTAGGACTACATGTATGATCAAATGAATGACATATTTTGTTTTGGTTTTTATGCATGGAAGATCATAATTTGTGAGTTGCCTAATAAATGATTTTAGAAATTAGATTTGGACATGAATTTGATGAGGTATTGAAGGTTGAATAAGGTAGAATTGAAGTGAAATTGATGGACTTTAGTGAAGATAAAGGAGTAAAAATTAGAAGCAAAATGAAGGTTATGGGTGAGTGAACTTTCGGTTCACTCATCCCACAATTGTGGGAATTATAAGGCTAATTCCCATAGTCGTGGGAAGTACTTTAGAAGGGGAAAAGGTTATTTTTAGGCAATTGTTGGACTATATAAGGTTAAGACACTTTATAATGGTATAATTGGACTTGATTGGGGTTGAAATGAACCTAGAAAGTTGCTTGATTAAGTGATTAAGTGTTTGATAAGTTTAAGTTGTTAATTGAAGTTATAAATTAAGGAATGGATTGATTGATATCAATGTCTATGAATTTGAGAAATATGAGTTGTTAATGAATTAGAAATGTTTATGTAAATGATAATGTGTTTCAAAGGATATAAGAAATGAATTAGGTATGATTAAATGAGAATTAGGAAATTGTGTGAATATTTAATGCTTGGAAAGAATTGATGAATTTATGATTGATGATTTTAGGTTAATTAAACTTTCCTAAAGCATAAAGCTAGTTGCAAATTAAATGATGTGCAAGGTATTGTGTATAAAAGATTAAGAATTGGGAATAAGGTTTCATACCCGGAATAATCAATTGAGCATGCAGTGAACATAACACATATACATGTGTATGATTAAGTACTTATTAGATTAAACAAGTTAGTAACGTGTACATGTGTGTATTGCTTGATTTAGAGGCACAAATCGACCAACACCATCCAGACATTACCGGTTCATCGAGGCAATAGCTAACTGGAGTGTGCTGGAGTAACCTAATTGTGTGACTTTGATTAGAAATGTGTTATATTCATATTGTTTTGATTAAACTGAATTTCTCTATATTGAATTAATATAATTGTGATATTCATGATTCCGGACAATTGATTGTCCAAGGAGCTTGATATTGGACTATATTGGGAGTGTTTTTTATTTGAATGTGAATAAGGAAAGTGACTTCTCAACTATATGTTGAATGCCGAACATAGATCCGATGAATTGTGATAATTGAATGTGTTTCTCAACTGAAAAGTGACTGATGATATGTTATGATAAAATGTTGCATTTCATTACATGAATATGCATGTTCATATAATGGAGTTGTGACCAGAGCAGCCAACTTGAAATGAGCTTTAAGCTCAGATATATGCATATAGAGCCTCAGGTTCAATGTTTAATCAACCCGGTATCCACAATGAATACGAGACGGATAACCGATAAA
>JAOQMP010056044.1:0-10786 GCA_027563575.1 Erythroxylum pedicellare | reverse complement strand
CTATACCATACTTCCATCTCATTACTCTGATTCATCTCATAATCTTTAACTATAGGAATCATAGATTATCTCCTATACCGTATGCAAATATAGATCTCATGTGTACTCAATCATATTATTCTCCAATTTATCCATATTATCAAATATGTATCTCATAATAACTGGTTGACATAACCTTTAGAACTTCTACATATATCACTATCATTTGTTTCACTTTTCATACATACACTATTAATCAAGTTAGAATTATAGACATATAGCTATCTTGAAATTTGGATATCAAATTCACTAACACCATCTTATACCGGATCATAAATTTTGAGTTAAATATTTCAATTCCACCTCGCTTTTACACCTTAAATCTTGTCGTTTTCACCCTGTCTCTATCTTTTTTCAGTCAATTCATAAAAATCTTTTCACATCTTTATCAATTCAAGTGGATATCCACACAAAATTCTGTTACTTTATCGCTGACATCACCACAAATACTGAACCCACGTCTAACATATTGGACTACGTAACATTTCTTGTTTCTAAATATCCACAAAATTTCCTCATCTTACACTCTAATCACACACCATTCTTCTCATTGTTTCTACTAGTCTAAACTCTTAACGGAAGTTCATATATGTGACTCATGCGGTTGCAATTACCAGGAGTCTATACTGATTGGTACCCTTCTCTAATGGTAAGGAATCAGATGCAACAGATCCTTGCAAAACTCCTTGTATTCTTTTACAAGCTGGCATTTTACTCCTTAGATAAAACACTAATGTTTCAGCTTACTTTCATTTTAATCTTATTTCCTACATGTATGCATGATATGCATGTCACTTAATGTAACACATCAATTCACAATACAAAATTAATCACATAGCCAACCAATTTATAACACTATCCATTCTGAGCTTAGGAAAAAGCTAGTCGCTCTGACACCAAATTGTTGGATCTCGTTTTTGGAACCCAAACATTTGGAGACATAACAAAGCCCGTCGGCCCATAAGGGTGGCCTGCTCACAATAGTCGAACATCAACATCACAATTTTTGAGAAAAATCCCAAGCAAAACTCAATCATATTTCACTAAAGAATCCAAATAAAGTTTATACAAGCTCATTACAAAATACAAAATACACATGATACAATTTAATGCTTATGCTTGATATGATTCTAAAATATAAAAATTCCTGAATTAACTTCATTACAAAAGTATCTATCTATCTTGGAGTCCTGATGTCTTCCAAGGATTGCTATTTGTCTCTTTTTGCACCTGAGGAGGGAATCATGGGGTGAGCTACACAACTCAGTAGCTAATATATTTATAGCCATTGGCAACGAGCCATACAATCAAACATATATATAGACATATACATCCATATATTCATATACGTCTATATCTCATTGGGCTAGCGATTTGATCATTCACAGTTCAACATATCATCACATAGAACATGTCAAGTGTAATTAATCATTCAAACATAACATGCAATCTTGCATCATAACTTGACAAATCAAAATGCAAATGCACAATAATTAGCTCGAGGGTTCCGTGAAATGAAACAGAGAAAGTGAAGTTTACTCCATGAATTAAATGAATCCATTTTTCGAATTTCGTGTGCCATAAGCGAGCAGCCGGAAAAAGGCTTTACATCAACATGCATGTGAATACGAAACGGTTCCTCCCTCGCCCAAACACAATCAAATTTATGCTCAATTTAGTCAATCATAATCTGCACATTGATTGACGCCCCTAGATCTAACAAAGCCCTTCTTATGGTAACTTTTCCTATTGCGCACAAGATGGTGAAAGATCCAAAGTCTTGACACTTGACAGGTACTTGTGGTTTAAAAAGGGTAGACACATTTGAGCTGACTTGTTCTCTTTCATTGGGTCTAAACTTTCTTTTGTTTGTGCACAAGTCCTTGAGATATTTAGTGTATGTAGGAACCCTTTTCACTAAGTCAAGCAAAGGAATGTTGACTTCTACTTTTTCAAATAAGTCAATGACATCTTTTTCATCTTTACAATTAGTCATCCTTTTGCTACATAGATATGAATTCAAAAAGGGAAGGTCTTTTATACTTACCTCTTTATCAGTTGTTTCCAAGGTTCCTTGCTTGCTTGATTCTTGGTGGCTTTCAAAATTCACTTTCTTGCTCTTTAATTGCATTGACTCCCTTTCAGTCAAAAGTGCTCATTCCTTGGAACTTTCTAACTTCTTCACTCTTTCATGTGTTGAAGGCAATTCTTCATTCTTGATCTCCTCTTCATCTTCTCCCTCATCTTTATTGCTGAACCTCACTTGTTTCCCGCTTCGGAGCGTTATGGAATTCAAACTCTCAAGGTTTATAACAGTGTTGGAGGGAATGGTTCCACTACTTCGTGCTTGGTTCTCACCCATATTTTTGGACAATTGAGTAACAAAAGAGTTGATATTTTCAGCTTTCGTCTCCCATTGCTCCATTCTTTTTTGTAAAGCGTTGAACCGAACAACATTCTTTGAACAGTGTTGGTGAATTAGAGAAGCTATGGCATTGAACTGATTATTGTTAGAATTTCTCTCCTCCTTTATTAACGCCATCATATTGTGCAACAGTTGGTTAGTGTCCTCCTTTGGTGGGACAGTCAGGGCTTACTGTTAGTTTTGGAAATGGTTTGTGGAAGTACCAGTTACTCCTTCTTGTTGAAATCTGTTTGGTCCCCTTCCCTCTTCATTCCTCCAATTGAACCTAGGATTTGCCTTCCATCCTTCGTTATAAGTGTTGAAATAGGGGTCCCATTTCTAATTGGTCTAACCCTGATATACTGCAGACACCTCTTCGTACCAATTGGCACAAACATTGGATATATGCATTATTGACCCACAAGTATCATAACTAGGTACAGTAAGATCCATAGAAGATATAGAGCAATGCACATTCATATTCTTTAGTTTTGTAGTGATGAAGGATAATTGTGAGGTCACTTTATTCTCCAAGGAGTCAACTTTGGACTCCAAGCTCTCCATTCTTTCGGATTGGGCTATTGAAGTTCCCAACTCATGTACTCCTCTGGTTTCCCTAACACTATATTGTTGATGATTCAAGGCCATCTTCTTGATAAGATCCCATGCCTCTGTAGCTATAAGATCAATTATAGAACTTCCTGATGTCGTATCTAACATACCTTTATCTTGACTTTTCAGCCCATCATAAAAATACTGCACTAACTGCTCATTAGGTATCTGGTGATGGGGGCATCTGGACAATAGATCTTGGAAGCGGTTCTAATAATCATAAAGGGACTCATCATAATCCTCATGTGTTGAATAGATCTCCTTCCTCATTGATGAAGTTTTGGAGGTCGGAAAATATTTTTCCAAGAATGCTTTCCTCAAATTTGCCTAACTATGGTAGGCGTTCGCCACGAGCCTTGGGAGGCTCATATACCACTCCTAGGCTTTTCCTTCTAGTGATAGGTGAAAAAGCTTCCATAGTACTTGATCAAGTGAGGCTCCCAACGGCTTCATACTCTGACAGACCATGGACAAAGATTGTAAATGCATATAGGGATCCTCTCCTGTCAATCCATGAAATTTAGGAAGAGAGTTAATGAGTAATCCTTTAACTTCAAAATAACATCAAAATTAGGATAAGCAGCAGTAAATAGATCATAATTAACATTAGATGTAGTTGCTTCCTTAATGGTCCTCCTTCTTTGATTCCCATTATTCTCCCCAACTCACTCATGCTCCCCATTTCCTCCATTGTCACCATTCCTAGGTTAGTTAACGTGAAAGTGAGGGTTTTGCAGGAAAGCTGGGTTCTCAGCCATTATCACTCTTTCTATCGACTCACTCTCGCTACTTGGCTGACTAGACTCTCCTTCAAAAACTACCTTACTTCTCTCTTTTTCTTTCCTCCCTTTTCTAATCTTCCTCAAACGTCTCTTAATTTTAGGTTGGAAAGAAAGAAGTTTAGCTCTCCAGGGCATGCATGGGAACAATTCAAATGAAAAGAAGATGTAACAAAATTTACTCACTTGCCCACAAGGTCAAATAAATTGTGAGATGTGATGGATGCAAGTGTATGGGTGTGTAAAAGTATGTGTCAGAGTATGTATGCAAATAGAGTACGTATGTATGAACCAAGAAGCAATCAAAGAAATGTTTAGAACTATGCGAGTGTAAAATTGCTAAATATGAAAAATATAAAAAGTTCTGAATCCTATTTGTTTGTATTTTCAAAATTCTCTGCTAAAGAAAGAAAATGAAATCCTATACTATTGACAAGTATGAAACTAAACTATCTAAAATGCAGTCTAAACAAAGGTTCCTAACCTCACTTAGCAGCAAAAATTACAAAAGCTAACCTAGAGAACCAATTGCTTGGTTCCCCAGCAACGACGCCATTTTGATCCGCTTTGTCTTTCAATTTTACTCTTGGAGGTCGAATTAAAAATTGAATTCCAAGGATTGCAATATAGAGTGCAACCTCGGGTTGTCTCAGTTAATTGGAACCTAATGCAATGGACCTAAGCTAGCCTAAATGTCATGAAATGCAATTAAAATTGATTAGGAGGAGGGTTTTGGTTCTTAAAAGAAACTAACAAAATTGAATAATTGTAAGAAAAGTGTGTAAAAAAAAGTATTTTTGGATTTTTGGGAATAAGAAATTGAAAGTTAAAAACGATAATCAAATGTGAGAAAATCCTCTTGAAAAATGAGCTTTGGCTACCATAGTTTAAAACAAATCTTGGTGGGAGTGAAAATCACTAAGTTTTCAAATGATAATCCTTAAAGAACTCTTTAAGTCCAAGGTTTTATTCAATGAACTCCATTTCTTAAAACCTTGTTGAATGCATCTTAGTATGTGCAATGGGTAAGTTAATGCAAGTGGTCAATTTGGGATATAACATCATCTCAATATCAAACACAACTAGGTAGATAAATGAGAATTAACAAAATCACAAAAGATATATATGAGACTTCATATATTTAAGCTCTAAGCTCTACATCAGCAAATCCAAACCATACATTGAATATCCAACACTTCATTAAACTCTAATCAAGAATGTTCAACTATAAATTATAAATCCTAAACCTACGAAATCATAAATCACAGTTAAACATTGATTAAACCACTCCCCTTTGAAGCCCATTGAACTCTATCCATCGCTACATCTTCAAGAGGATGGAAAACGCCTAGCTACACATTGCAACCGGAAACCTCACAACTAGGAATGAACCCGAGCTAACCATGGTAGATGTTGGCGGTGAAAACTAGAAGAGAAAAGATATGAGACAAGTCTCCCCTCGGGAACCCCGAAGGGAACCATGGGTGTTAAGGCATTGAAGTGTGTCACGTCTCTCCTCTCCTCCCAGCTGATGGAATATTGATGTATATATATGTAGGCTCTATCCAACTTATCAAAAAATAGGTTTCTTCTTAAAATGGGTTGTTGGGTCTATTTATACAGTATGTGAAATTTTAGAAAATGGTTCGGGTTTTCGAAGGTTCGCCGCAGTGACAAATATTTTTCATCGCTGTGAACTTTTCGCAAAAGGTTTTAATCTGTTGCTGGTTCCTTAGCCGTGGTGAAAGAATTAATCTTCACCGCGGCGAACTTTTCCTAAAAGTTCAGCCTGGATGCCTTCATATTTCGATGCGGCGATATATCCCTTTCACCATGGCGAACTTCCTGTTGAGCTTGTTCTCTTGTTGACTTCAGTTTAGGCTTCTTTGACTCTACACCTTCTTCTTCTTGAGTCCCTTCTCCTTGAGTCTCCTACAATGAACAATGGTGGTTTACAGTATCAATTGTTCTCAGAAAATTAATTAATGCATTTACTACTGATTTGTGACAAATTTTACGCTCAAACTACATAAAATAAAGGTACACACTCAAGAGTTAATTTAAGCATAAAATCTAGAAATAGGAGTCAAAAAGTGTAGCAAAAGTCATGAAAATGTCGCCAATTTATGTAATAAACTTGGGCTCAATCAATAAGGTAACTCCTCATAGATGTCTACTTTAACACATACTCGCGCATATCCTATCTACCATAGATCTATGGTATCTTTATCAAAACTCTATGATTTTCCTAGATTGCTAACCAAGTATTTCAAGTCTTTTGATTGCCAATATTCTAAAGAGACCTTATGAAAATTCTCTCAGGTTGGTATATTACTCCTATTAGATTTATCTAGTGACAAACCTAGTATCCATTTTTAAAGAAACAAAAAAGAGACCTTATATATGCCAAGGCATGCCCTTTGGAATCTTTTTCTAGTTTATCCTCATATGAGTATTTAGATATGTAAAAATAATCTTCACTGATAAGCATAATCTTCATTATATGTTTCATCTAGTTTACACTAGCCAATTCAAAACCTAAAAAATGTATAATCATTTCTTAATAAAAAATCCCACCAAAGCCATTTTTCAATTTTTGGAATCCATATTAAGTACATCCTTTAAGGACGAATAAAGAGTGAATGAATTTTAGTTTACCAAATGTTTAAGGATCTTCTACAACTTTTTTCTAGACAAGGTGATTCATTTGAGGGAACTTGATAATAGCTCATTTACTAATTTAAGTTTGTTAGTATTGAATTAACTGAAAGTGTATGACATAACTGTAGCTTAAAATAAACAGGAAACAATACTAAATGCAGAAACAAAGGAAGTTTCTTAGAAAGTAATCAATATCAAGAATTAGTTCTATGTAATGAATCCCCTTAAAACCCTTAAATAATTAACCTTTTATTATGCAATTGTTTTATTAACTATTTTATCGACTAATAACTCTCTTAAGATTACTAACAATTAATCAATAGGTTTATTAATCGAAATAATTTAGATTCAAGTTTTTAGGATTGCTTTATCAATTTATGAATTTCACTATTAGGTTTGACCTTAATCTATAGGACTTTTTTCGACTTGTCTCTATGTTTGTAATCAACTCACTTCAATTAGGGTAGATCTATTAATGTATAGGATTTCTCAATCTCTATGCTATGAAATTAGATTATGTGCTAATATTTTATGTCTCTTATAACATATATAAAATTCATAATTGAATCATAATAGATCAATCAAAATAATTGCATTAATAAAAGAATCAAACATATTGTAGTACAAACTAGGGTTCATCACACCTAAAATCTAAAAATGTGTTTATTTACATATAAAAAAATCAAGCATAAATTGGAAGAAAAATGAATAGAAAATAAAGAGTTCATAATTCTAAATCTCCCTTTCTCTTCTATCGAATGTTCTTACAAGTTTAAGGTTTGATGTTGTAATCAATTGGATCTTTTGATGATTTCTTTGCATTCTTCATGTTTCTAGCTCAATATCATCTCTTCTTATTGTTCTTCACATCTATAATCACCTCTAAAAATCTAGTCTCCTAATTGGCCTCTGCTCACACCTTTTTAATAATAAATTTTAGGTTTATGGAAGATACAAGGTTTGATACATGGGTGTGTGCTAGACCATGTATATTCCAAAATCTCTAGAACTTGTGAATCAACACGGGTTGAGAGATTTACATGGACGTTGTTGGACCCCAAGATTTTCTTGGAAGTTAGAACTATTAAATGAGAAATTGTTGGCCATTAGTCATGAGTAAAGAAAAAGGAGAATTTTTGAATTAGAAATGAAGTAGAAAAGATGGTTTAGGTACAAGATGGGTTATATGTGAAATGTTGGAAGTTAAAAGCTAGAAAATGTAGTTGAAACATGTTCACTGAGTATACTTCGAGGTGTACAAATTGTCTGAAGAAATCGACTTTTAATTCAATTTCTAAGAATTTCAATTTTTGGATGAAAGTTCAGTATAGAATATTGTTTCAGCATAGGAACAGTTTAAAAATGTTTGGCATAAAACTTTCAAATTTTTAAACCAAATTGAATAATTTTGTTGTCATTAGAAACTTAAGACAATGAGAAACATTTTTCTAGAAGGAAGTGTTATCAAATTCCTTCAATTACCTTATCAAAAAAGGTCTAGATTTTTGGAAGGAGTTAGTTAAGGAGTTAGAAGGATAAAATGTTAGTTTTAATAGAAATAAGGGGTAAAATGGGAAGGACAAAGTAAATGAATGAAAAAATGAGAAAAAGACCAAATAAATGGTCTTGATTAGAAGAACAAGAGAGAAGTATCATAAGAAGCCAAATAGAAAGGAAGAAGACGTAAGTATCATAAGAAGCCAAAGAGAAAGGAAGAAAACGTAAAGAAGAAAAGAGAAGAAGGAAAATCGTGGGAAGTTTGGAAGGAAGAAGAAAGAAGAAGAAAAAGAAGAGAAAATCAACTTGTTAGAGGTAATTCTTCATCTTTCTTCTTGCTAGGTTCAAAAAGGGATTAAATAGAGACTAAGGTTTGTGTTGGGAATGAAGGAAGAAAGAAGAGAAAAATGAAATCATCTTGATTTTTGGATTTCTAAGTCAGGGTTTTGGTTTTTCTAGCTTAGATGAACTATGGGTAGGTTAGGATTAAGTTTAATTTTAGTATTTTTATTTTAAAGTTTTATGAATCTTTATTTGAATTTGGATTGAATGAAAAAAATTTTGTTTTAGGGAATCAAGAAAACCTTACTCAAAAGCAAGAGGAAAGGCAATCTTGAGCTTAGATTTTCAAGCGAAATAGGTGGGTAATGTATTTATGGTTATTGTGTGATTGGGCAAATTCTTGCCTAAGTGTGTGTATATGCAAATTGCTTGAATTTGAATTGTTATGAATGTTTGAAAATGCATGATGAATTATGGCTATGTTATACCTCGAAAAGGGTTATGACATTTTATATAAATGAAAAGAAGAAAAAGCATGAAAGTATGAGTATATGATAAAAGGAATTGAGCATGGATATGTGCTTTCGTTTGGGCAAGAGTGGAACCATTTCATTCATTATGTGCACGTTAATAAGAGCCTTCTCCCGACTGCCTGCTTGTGGCATATGAGCTCCACAAATGGACTAATTTTGTTCATGGTGTAAATTTTGGTTTCTCCATTTCGTACCAATGGGACCCTCGAGCCATTTGTTTGTGCATTGCATCTTTGAATTGTCAAGTATGATGCATTTGAGTGTTATGATTAATGGCTAAAGTCTATGTTATGTGTTATGAGTTTTAAACTAAATTGATTAATGCTTGAATTGCTAGAATAGATTAAGAATGCTTGAATTACTAGATATATCTATACATGTTCTTGAATTTGTGGTCAATTGCCGATAGCTATAAGTGTATTAGCCACTGAGCCGTGTAGCTCAACCCATCATTTTTCCACTCCTTAGGTGCAAAACAAGACGGTTAGGCAATCCTTGCAAGGCTTTGGAAACTCCAAGATAGTTAGAGACTTTTGTATTAAGTTAGTGAACATTTTGGATAGCTTTATAGGCATATCAACATTGAGCATCCTTTTGTATTCTATTTTGTTGGACCCCGTTTTCGAGGCCCAACAACCGGAGTCATAAAACTTATGCTTATTACCCTGGAGGGTTATTGCCGTCATCCACAAGGTTGGTATGCCCACACCAGTCAATCACCCAAAATACAACTTAACTTCTTCAAAGAAATCGTAGCTTTAACTCTCTAGTTTTCTTTTAAGCAAGGATCGTCTTAATCGGAGTTTTACAGCTCAAGATATACTTAAACAGCTAAAGCGTATTCATACCCCAATCATGCTCTCTCAACCGATCTATCACTTACTCTAATGCAAACTTTCTCACAATAACTCCAAAAGATACAAATTTTCATAAGAAGATATCAAAAGATGTTAGGAATCCATTGCTTTAATAATCACTTCATTTGGAGGTCGGATGAGGAAGTTATACCTGAAAGAATAGAACACGTTTATACCACCAATCAATTTGTACCTATCTTGGCGCAATTTTCATAAATCCCACTACAATTTTCGGATTGATTTCGTTTTTAGACGGTTTTAAACAAGACTTATATATTTACAACTATTTAGAAGACCTTGAAGACAAATTCCTCCTTCTAAAGGATCAAAAATAGAACAAAAGATAACAATACAACTAAGATGATGCAGAAGGTCAAACTAAGACGGTCAAACTAAGACGATGCAGAAGGTCAAACTAAGACGAATCAAAACTAAGACGAAGCAAACTAAGATGAATCAAAACTAAGACGAAGAAAAACTAAGATGAAGCAAAACTAAGACGAAGCAAACTAAGACGAATCAAAACTAAGACGATGCACCGTGCATAAGAAGATGTTTCATCTGGGTCTTTCTCACATCCCCAAAGTTCTAAATCACTATCCATACTCTCCAGAGCATCTCCACTCATAAAGACCATAACTTTCAACTTAGATATCCAATTATTTCATGATATATACCGTTGGAAAGATAAAAGAAAGACCTACAATTTTCCATAAGGTAACTTTGCCTAAATCAATTCACATCAACCCAGAAATATACCTGAATTTAGTACACGAATTTTTCCCCTATGTAACCTTGAGAATTATGGGCGAAACTAAAATCATAACCATTAGTATTAAAAGATTGTAGTTCTATAAATCTTTAGAGGGCATTACAAGCCCCCAATACATGGATGTTTCAAAAATATCCCAAAATACAAAAGATACATGAACAATAAATTGCTTAAAATGCAACTAAAGGCTTGGTTTAATAGATTTGCTTAAATTACAACAACATTTCAAAAGTGGAGTGATGCCTTAGCCCTTGACTACTCAATCTCTTACTTATCACCTGCTTATGGGGAGGAAAGTGGGGGTGAGCTTAAAGCTCGTGGGAAACAATTTTATAGTTTGTAACAAGCAA
>JAOQMP010056013.1:0-10787 GCA_027563575.1 Erythroxylum pedicellare | reverse complement strand
ATGTATTTGTTATAAAAGTATAAACATTGTATCTGAATCCTATCCAAACTATATCTGAATCCACACTATATCTCATTCTATTTAAATTATCATATTAAAAGAAAACAAATTTATCCCTTTAAGCCTTTCATCAAATACTTTATAGGCATATCAAACTCATCCCTAACTATTAACAAAAACACTAGTACCTTGCATTCTTTACCAATAGTAACACGTTCAGATGAAAAATGAACCCCTAAGACCTGAAATAGACACAGAAAACATAAACGAAATCAACCAAAACCAAAAACAAAACCTTCCCTAATAACAATAAGAAGAAAATTGAAAAAACAAGTGGAAAGGAGGAATAACTAACCTCGTTAGATGACTAATCGGAGAAAGTGACAACGACAATGGTGTATAATTGGAGAACACTAGAAGACGTGATAGCGAATAAGAGGGAAAGGCTTTCTGAAAATTTTCAAAGACCAGATGGAACACGAGAAGGAGGGATCGACCTACGTTAAAGTGTCATAAAGAAAGAACATCGATTGTGGATAAAAAGACGATGTCGTTTTCTTTTGAATTAAAACCACAACCCAACAACCCAACGTCATTGTTTTGTAGGTAAATTACTGATGAACAAAAATTTTATCGATAAATTCCATTATTATTTCTTGTCAAAAATCATTGACACCTATTTTTATGAACTTTCACTAATTTGTCACTAACTTCTGTCGACAAAAGTTTCACTTCCTTATTTACCAATGGACTTTTTCCATCATAAAGCACTTTTTTCCCAACAGTTATACTGATGGAAAGCATGTTATGCCATTTTATTTAGTAATTTACAATTTTTTTGTAGTGGATTATATTTATGTTTCCCCTAGCATTGATGGTTTTCTGGAAAAAAAATTTGTTTTTTCTCCTTCCTTAAACCATTGCACCTTTAACCTTTGCCTAATAAAAAATTATGCACTACAACAACATTTATATAGGAGTTTAGGGTATTTCTCTCTTGTAATTGCATATTTGAGTGCCTAAGCTACTTGTAGAGCTCTTTTAAAATGGAATTAAGCTTAGATTTAGCTTTCGAGATGGCTAATTGAGTATTATTGAATGTATTCTTATTTAAATCTTTGAGTTCCTTTTTTTGTCGTGTTTAACTTTCTCAAAAATTGTCTGATGCAATCATAACCTACCCAAAGCTGCCACAACTTTATAGAGAGCCATTTTAGAGAAACTTTTCATAATTAATAAGATAAATAGATTCAACTTTCTAGCTAACAAGATTTTTATGTGGAAGTGTCAAAGTGAGAGTATTTCACACTTGTTTTTCAAATGTGAGTACACTGTTGGAGCATAGAGAAAAGTTCTTTATAAGTGTAGCATCAATAACCCTCTTGTGGAATAACAACAAATCATCACCTAGAGTATGATTTTACAACACTTCAAAAGAGATTACACATGCTGCTATTACATTGCTTTATCTTATGCCACATTGCATATGTGGGATGAAAGAAATAAGTGCTTACTTTGCTAAAAAGAAAGAAACTTTAAGATATTCAATAGAGAGCTAATTAATTCCAATAGAATCTATATCAGAATCTTTAAAGAAAGGCTATCTCTAGGCACTGATTCTATTAACAACTGGAGCATTTACCAAATTTATTTTATGCTTCATGAATATTTCTTGAATAATTAATAAATAATTGCTAACTTTGATAGTCTACTACATGAGCATATGTATTATTTTTTCTTTATTATCCTTTCATGGCTTAATACAATTATATTCTTCAAAAGAATATATATGAAAACTTTGTGACCTTTGAAATATGTAGATAAGCCTTTAGAAAATGCATCTTTAAAACTCTTAGCTTTAATTAAGAAGTTATTGAATCGAAAGGGAATTATTTCGGGTTAACTTGATGATATAAATTAGAATATCATTATGATCTAAGAACAATAGGTTCATGAATCTAGCTTTAGTTTCTAGGAATTTTAAAAACCAGTCTTCATTAATCAAGTCTTTATCAAACTTATCTCTAATGATCACTTTAGTTACTACTTTAAGTATAAAAATAACCTTTAAACTTAAGGTCAATAACTTTTAAATATAACATAGTCATTATTAAAGTTTCTCAAGAAAATTTTACCTTTTACTTCAAAGACTTGGAGAATGCTAATGAAGTCTCTCCCAATAATCCATGATGAGTTAATAGAGGAAATTGCATTCTTATGTTCCTTTAGAAAACATTTCGATCCATAAATGAAGGATAAAAAGAATTTCATCCTCTTTTGAATCAATGAGACTGAAAGTTGTATAATTTGATCATAAATAAGTATAAGTGAAGCATCTACTCTACTTAAGTCTTAGGTAATGATAATATGACATTTTTGATGTTATTAGTGATTTGTAAGAAAGAGTCAATATTTCCCTAAAAATTGCAGCTTCTTACATTTCTCTTCCTTGAGCTTAGTTTCCAAAAGGCCAGCTAACATAGACTTTCTTTCATAAATAAAATCAATTAGGACTTGCTACTTTTTGGGGAAATTAATACTCTTACATTTTAAGATAGTATAGAAGTTAGAGGGAGATTTGGTTCATTAAACCCTTAGCTCTCTTATTGCTATATTTTCTTCTATTTAGTGGAAACCATCAGTTTTTTTATCCATTTATACTACCTTAATACTTTTACCCAAGTCTGGAGGATCTATTAGGTAGTAGAGAGATGATTTCTCTTATGTTCCACTATATTAAGAACATTCAGGGAATTGATTTTATCTACTGAAACTATCTCTAATAAACTTGCATTTGCAGACGTATTCAACTTATTGACCTCTTTTCTAAGTTTGATATTATAATTTGGCTATGAGGCTAGCGGAGGATCACGAGAATTCAACCCATCATTGCCATTGGCTCTTACATTCCTAGATGGTCTAAATCAATTAACTTATAATATATCACCCTATGTTTCCACTACTTTTCTTGTTGATAAAGAGACGGTCTTCGTTAGTAGGAGAGACTAATTGAGTTCTTTACCAATTTTTCTCCCTTTCCAAGGCTCATTAATGGAATAATTTCAAGTAAATCTTGTTGCATCTCTATAATCACGTAGAGCCTTGTAATGCACGTCAAACACACTAAAAAATAAGACCTAACTCTATATAACAAAATTTTTAGTAGTGCTAAGCAAAGATCTTATCAACAAAATGTATATGTTTAGCTTTTTTAATGAACAAATTAGTGCTTAGGATTAAGAGTTTTGGTTAAATACGATTAACAAGATAAAGAAAAATTAAAATATTGAAGGTAATCAAATCAAATAGTGTAAAAGTGATAAAATTAACCAAAGGGTTTCAAATCCAATTCGCAGTTTAATCTCAATCTTCATGCAAACGAGTATAATTAATTGTCATATTATTCTCGTGCCTCTCTTTGAAATTATTAATTGTAGTCTAACAAAAAACTATGTTAAATAAATGAAACAAGCTCTTTAATTAGGTCTAATAATCAGATAACCTAAAATAAGCTCTCTAGATTTAGTGTGACAACTACATTATGAAATAGGAAAATAGGTTAATTTAGGTAATAACCATATAAGCTCAGGTTATTTGACCTATGTCATGTTATCTTTAATGATGCACAACTATTAGTTTACCATAAGTGAATCAAAGTTACAACGATTATGTATTGCAATCTAGATTCTGGCAATGGGATCATACATGAATAATCTATTCGAGATATCTGAATCATTCATACATAAAGACCAGAACATTAATCATAGAATAACATAATCAATTCCAAAAGAGATTGAGAATAACACTACTAGAATAAGAAATGCCCAAATATGTTTGTCAACCTTGATATCCCCTTTGAGTTGGAAAGATGAACATTAGCTCCTCATGGCTCTCAAAAGGGTAAGAAAATTTCCCCCTTTTATGTGTCTAAACTTTTTATGCCTCCTTTGGCCTCTTAAATGCCCTTCCATAGTAAAAATTAAGGTTTCATCAAATTAAAAGACCGTGTGTATGAAAATTGAAGAATCATGAACTTACACGTTCACAATGAGCTACACAAACACTTACACAATTGCGTAGCTCACTTACATGGTTATATAAGTCAACATATAGCCATATAGGCTACAGGAGTGGATGAAACTACATTTTCAAGCTCTTATACGCTTCAAGTGCGTTACATAATCTCAAATACGATTGTGAAGTTGCAATAACTTCATTTCCTGCATTCTTTGTCCCATATTCACCTTAATTCTTCTCCTTCTTGCTTATATGAATGCATATAAGAATGAAAATTGATAAAATAATATAAAATATTTTTTAGATGATTTTGGCTCTTATTCCTCTCTTGTACCTAAAACAAAATATAAACCAAAATAAGTATCTTAATCACAACATAAAAATTAATATCTCCAAGCATTAGGGAGTAAATATATTGTCAATCAAACACTTATTAAGTTCCCTCACACATAGCTTTTGACTGTCCTTAGGAAAAACCAAAATTTAAAATTAAAATCCAAAAATCTTACTTTTTAACCATGTTTCCTAAGAATAGACATCCATAAGAAAAGAGGAATAAGTTTCAAAACCACAGTAAGAATTAAACATTAGATTTTTTTTAATCATGATGAATCAATAACAATTCCCTTAAAAAATTGAGCAATCTATTGTTAGATCTTGACAAGTGTTTAAAAATAAGATAAATTTATGGTACACTTAAACACCATTCATGATTAAGACATTTCATGACTTTGGATAACATTTCATAATGTAACAACCTCTTATAAGATTTAAGTAATTGTATGGAAGCTAGTTTATGGGAGAGGTTTCAAATAACTATAAGGTAGCCATCTTCTAACTTAACATCATTAGTGGCTTCTGATTCTAGGTGCTTGGTCAAGACTACTTCTTATTGATATTTGAAAATTAATTTAAACATTTCCTGTACTAAGGGATCAATCACGTCAACAAAGAAAACATAATGATCATCCTGAGGGTGTTTTATTACATCAAAAATATTGAAATGAATTACTTCCCTATAGAATTCCATTGTGAGGGTTCCTTCATGAATATCTATCTTAGTTTGGGTCATGTTAAGAAATAGTTTCCTTGGTAAGATAGGCATAAAATTGTTTGAGGTTTCATTTCATATTCGCTATGTAAAAACCCATAAGAAACACTAACTTATTCACCTTCACCAATACATCCTCAACTAGTCCATTAGTGTAAGCATTAATACGGTCAGCTAATTGTATGATAATATTGGTCTCTTTTAAAGAAAATAAATTTAAGGAAGCATAAATTGAATGAGGTATAGCATTCATTGATGCTCTTAGATCTAACATAGCTCTCTCAATAACATTGTTACTAATCTTATAGGGAATGGTAAGCACACCTAGATCCCTGCATTTTGGAGGCATTTTCTTCTTAAAGAATGTAGAAATGTTCTCATCCATCATTACTTTCTCATTACCTTTTAGCTTTCTTATATTGGTGCACAATTTCTTAAGGAATTTTACATACTTGGGCACTTTTTTGATTGCGTCTAGCTAAGGTATCATCACTTTTACCCTTCAAAAAGTTTCTAATATCTCCTTATCTTTTTCCTCCTTATTTGTGTTCCAACCTGCACAAAAAAGGTGGAGGATTAATCTTAACTATATTGGGACTTTCAATGTTTACCTTTATGCTAGAGGATATATTTCCTTTATTTCCTATCTCCTTCTCGATCTCATATTCATTGGTCATCTTTGGTGGGGTCCACTTTGGAACCTTAAGCTTTTTTCCGCTCCTTAAGTTCATCATGTTAACGATCTTTGGATTCACCTCAGATTGAGATGGCAATTTTCCTCCACTTTGTGATTCTATGATGTTGATAGTCACCATCATCGGACCCATTTGAATCTCTAAGTTTTGGATGCTATATCTTATATCTTACAATTCAAATCTTGTATCTTGCTAAAATTGTTTCACATCCTACTGAAATTGTAGAGTATTAGATGCAAGAGACTTAACTATGTCTTCCAAAGATGTACCTAAGTTAGATGAAGAGGTTTGTTGCCTTAGTTGAAATTGCTACGCTCTTTATGGCCTATTCAGGAAGTAATTATGCTACCTATTCCCTTCATAACTTAGGTTAGGATATAACATCCCATGTTCGAAGCTGAACCCCAAAATAGCAAATTAAGAGTACAGTGAGAAATTAGTAGTGCATTTCATGCTCATGCATCATAGTATATTGACACACATATGAATATTTATTTTTGATGCATTAAAAAAATTGTATATGCATTCATTGACATTTTTCGGGTATAATTGATTTATAAATGCTATTAAAAATACAAATTGTGAATTTTTTATGTTAAAATTTATTTGGAGACTATTAGTATTATTTCAAAATTTTTGGTGAATTTTTGGAAAGTTATTGAAAATTTGAGGTATTTTAGACTAGGAAAAATATTATTATAAAAGACAAATAGAAATGTGACAATTGTATTAGAAATTAATTGACAAGTGGACTAATTATGGAGTGACAAATGGATAAAATCATGTGTGACATGTGGACTTATAGTTATGAGACAAATGGTAGCTTATCTATTGGACAAGTGGAAGACATGTAATGGAGACATGTGTTAAAGCACTAATGAAACACCTAGGCTTTTAAAAAAACTTTTTTGCAGCCCCTTTCCATGGTTCCACCAAAAACACCATCTTACCTCCTTGCTTTTCCATCACCAAAACCCATTCTTTGCTCTCTCCATTTCTGGAATTTCTGCTAAGGAATTGAAGTGTGAATCAAGTAAGTAATGATTTAAGTTTTATGATAGTGTAAATGATTTCTGTTGAGGTTTTAATGTTGTAACTGAATGCATACATAAATGGTGTATATTTTCATGCTTATGGATTGCTGTATATGTAAATGGTGTTGATGCATGTGTGGGTGGTGAAAGAAGAAGCAAATTCAGTGATATGATTAACAAGAAGAAGGAATATAGTCATTAGAATATGATATATGTAGTATTTTTACTGAACATACATCTGTATTTAAGGCGTAACTTCATCTGTGAATATCCAAATTAGATGGAATTTCATTTACTGTCAACTAAAGACATAGAAATACATTTTTCGTGAAGGAATAGAATTCAAAATATGCCCTTAAAAGTTTGGAAATTTGGCTTGAAGTTGAAATTGATGTTCTATTGAGGTATGAAAACAACCTGTGGATTGTTTATTATAACTTGCAGGATACTAAACTAAAATGCATGATATTGGTGCCATTAGACTTTGAAAACATTGTGGAACATTTGATTAATAGAAGATGTTGCCTAAATACCCCATTTTTGAGGTCAAAATGGTCATGCAAATTAGACCCAAAATTTGCTTAAGAAAAAGGTTTATGATTGATTTTATGAAGATGAAGAGGTTTAAGAAAATTGGTAAGAGTTTGATGATTTCATATAAAAAAAAATGGATTGTGAATGAGTATAGAATGGTGATGTGTTGGTACTAAAGTGATATAAAAAAAATTGGGTTGAGGGGAAGAAGAAGAAGAAGCTGCATTTTATTAATCTAGGGAGAGAAAAGGTGATGGTTTGGATGTATGAGCTTATGAACTAGAGTATTTTACTAAACAACTTTAAGTCTTTTGCCTATAACTTTTTCATCCAACCTCTAAATGACTTGAAACTTAAACCAATATATTCCTAAGACATTTTTTTCTCTCCATCAAATTTTATAGCTATCTGAATTGATTTGAAAATGATTGATAGGATGAAAGTGTGGAAGTCTACTAGAATGTTATGAACTGGAGAATTTTCATAAACATGCTTCGGTATTCTGATTATAACTTGATCTTTACATTTCTAAATGATTTGATTCTTAATTCAAATTAAACTAGAGACATATTTTTACAAATTTCTTTAAGAAGTCAAATTTTAATTAAGACTTTCAAAATTGACACAAAATTGAGTCTTGGTTTAGGCTGTAGCACTACCCGGGATAAAAATCATGTCCTATGGTTATTGAATAAACTGTATTGATATAGGCCAAATTAGACTAATATGTCTCACCAAAGTTGTAGCTTATTCTATTAGCTTTAAATTGGTATAAATTTTTTAATTTTTAGATAATGGAATTGAGAGATATGAGGTGTACAACTTGAATGCATGATCATGTATTAGCCAAAAATTTCAAATATACACAGTCTGTGGTATTTTCAGCATAACTCATTGAAAAATAAACCAAATTGTATGATCTTGGTGTCATTAGGAGTGTAACACATAGAGTAACAATTATATAGAAGATAGTGTTATAGAAATACATCATTTTCTTGATCTTATTAATTATGCAAATTTGACCTGAATGCGGTGCTTCCAGCAAAATCTAGAATAGTAATTGAATGTATGAATTTTGGAACTTCTGAAGTACAATTGATGTTTACATCAGTTTAGTGAGAAAATATACCCGAGAATTTGTCATGAACATGTATTATACATATTCAGTATACATAAATGAATTCTTAATCATGCATAGTAGTGATTTGTATATGTGTTAAATATTATAGAGGAATGCATAGAGCGACCACTTCCAGATATTGCTGGACTTGAAGGCAATAAGCGAACGGGAGCGATTGTGAGTAACCTAAGATGGTCTCACCTTGATTTGTTTTATTTATTACTAAATTGAATTTGATATTGATGAATGTGTACTGATTCCAGACATGAAGGTCCGAGGTATTGATTGATGAATGTGATATTGAAGTGCTACTTGCATGTGAATATGATTAACTACTTACTTTGCACATGAAATGTCTGAAATGACTTTGTTTTGTTTTAAAACTGTTGAGTCCTAGTTGTGGGTAAATAGGCATACCTAGAAGGGTCTACAACTGCTCTTGTGATACTTCAGTGTCGAAACTTCAGTGTCAAGACTTTGGTCTCTCCTATATAAGTCCCATTACCTGCTTTTGTAAATGGATTTGTAGTCCTCTAATTTTGTAATCTAATATATGTTTGATTCTAACGTAAACAAAAATTATATTCTGATTCTGAAGGGCTTATACCTCTTATGATATTCAATCCTGATAATTATAAAAATCTATTCTGAAATACATTATATCTGATTTAATGTTAGGCAATCTTTTCATGCATGCTTATGCTGTTACATGATTCTATATGATGAATTGTCACTTCATGTATAGATTAGTTATTACTCACTAAGCTATATGCTTAGCATGGTGGATTTTTCCCGTGTAGGATCAAAGAAAAGATTATAAAGATTGGGACAAGTCAACCGTAATGGCTAATGAAGCCTAAGTCTTGTTTTGAGAAAAATATATTTTGAGTTTGTTTTGGGCTTGTATCTGATGTATCTGACTTTTAAATTTGTTTGAAGGTTTGTAATAACCTTAATACATGTTGGTCTTCGAATTTATAGTGATAGGCACAGTATGAATGATATGTTATGTACTATATGTTTGCTTGAGATTTTAGGAATGCACGTATATTATATTTCGTGTGTTTTGCATTTGGTTTCGGCTCTATATTATCTGCATGTTCTGTGTGTGTGGCTGTTGCAATATCCCCCCAGGGGGTATATGTGGGTGTTACATGGGATGATCCTTCCAACTTGGGTTATAAGTTTGGGAATACTGGGTGTACTTTGATTGAGCCCAAGTTTATTACATAAATTGGAGACATTTTCAAGACTTTTGCTACACTTTTTGACTCCTATTTCTAGATTTTTTGCTTAAATTGACACTTAAGTGTGTACCTTTATTTTATGTAGTTTGAGAGTAAAAATTGTCACAAATTAGTATTAAATGCACTAATTAATTTTCTGAGAACAATTGATACTGCAAACTACCATTGCTCATTGTAGAAGAATCAAGGAGAAGGGACTCAAGAAGAAGAAGGTGTAAAGTCAAAGAAGGTTGAATTGAAGTTAACAAGAGAACAGGTGCAACAGGAAGTTCATCGCTATGAAAGGGATCTGTCGCCGTGATGAAATACAAAGGAATCCAGGCTGAATTTTTGGGAAAAGTTCGTCGCGGCAAAGGAACCAGCAATGAAGCAAAACCTTTCAAGAAAAGTTCACCGCGGCGAACCTTCAAAAACTCGGACCAATTTCGGAAAAATCACCCACTGTGTGACCTGACCCAGCGTCCTTTGTTTAGAAACCTACCAAATTAGGTTACAGCCGACAGAGACACGATAGAGACATAAGAGAGACACACATTTTCATTGCCTTAACACCCACGGTTTCCTTAGGGGTTCCCGGGGGTTGGGAACTTGTCTCATATGTTTTCTCTTCCATTTTTCACTGCCGACTTCCATCATGGGTAGCTTGGATACATTCCTAGTTGTGAGGTTTCTGGTTGCAATGTGTGGCTAGGCGTTTTCCTTCCTTTTGAAGATGCAGCAATGGATAGAGTTCAATGGGCTTCAAAAGGGACTAGTTATTCATGTTTAGCTACATTATTATGAACTCCTTAGTTAGGATATATGCTTTGTAGTTGGATTTTCTTGATTATAGTTTAATCAAGTGTTGAACAATTCATTGTGTTGTGGGGTTTGTTGATGTAGAACTTGGAGCTTGAATATATGATGTCTCATATATGTCTTTTTGTGATTTTGTTAGTTCTCATTTATCTACCTAGATGTGTTTGATATTGAGATGATGCTAGATCCTAAATTGACCGCTTGCATTAACTTACCATTGCACACACTAAGATGCATTCAACAAGGTTTTAAGAAATGGAGTTCATTGATTAAAACCTTGGACTTAAAGAG
>JAOQMP010055982.1:0-10789 GCA_027563575.1 Erythroxylum pedicellare | reverse complement strand
TCCTACATGTCCAAGAAAAGATAGAACGTCCCTAACATTTTAGGGTAACGTAAGTTTACAATTAAATCCACTTTTTCTTTATCAACTTCTATACCCTTTAATGAAATCACATATCCTAAAATGATGCCTTGATCAAAAATTAAATTACATTTTTATAATTTAAATTACATTTTTATAATTTAACATCAAATTCATTTCAATGCATCTTTTGAGAACCTTAAATAATTGATTTAAGTAATCATCAAATGAATCTCCATAAATAGTGAAATAATCCATGAATACTTCAATGTAATTCTCAATATACTCAAAAAAATATACTTATCTTGCATCTTTGAAATGCACCTAAAACATTACAAAGATTGAAAGGCATTTGCTTGAAGGCATACCTTCCAAAAGGACATGTAAAGGTAGTGTTTTATTGATCTTCTTGAGCAATGTTATCTGTTAGTAACATGAAAAACCATCTAAAAAGCAAAAACATACACACAATTCTTTCTAACATTTGATCTACAAAAGGTAATGAAAAATAGTATGTCCTAGTGGCTAAGTTAAGCTTTCTAAAGCCTATGCACATTCATCACCCATTATACACCCTCATTGGTACCAACTCATCATTCTGGTTTCGTATCACTGTCATTTTAGTTTTCTTTTGCACAATATGCACTAGGCTGACCCATTTACTATCCGAGATTCCGTAGATTATATCTACATCCAAAAGTTCTAAAATTTATTTCATTACCAAAACTTCATTGTTGGATTGAGTCTTCTTTGGGGTTCCCTTATTGGTTTAGCATTCTCTTCAAAAAGAATCCTCTACTTGCAAATTATCAAGATAATGTCATTTATGTCCACTAAAGTCCAGCCAATTGCAATTTTGTACTCCTTAAGTAGTGCTACAAGCCTTTCCTCTGACCCTTTAGTCAATCTTAGGTAATGACTCTTCTTTAACCAAATAGACATATTTTAGGTGGCTAAATATTGCCTTTAATTCTATTTTTTAATCTTACAAAACAAAAGGCAATATTTTTTTGAGTTATATTAATTTTAACATTTAAAGTTTTTGAATCGAATAGCATCGCTATTAATGATTCTATAACTTCACAAATTTCATCAACTTTCTTGTTCACTTCAGTTTAGCATTAAACTCTAATCCATCATCAACACTTTCTTCTGTAAAAATATCATACAAAAGTGAATCAACAATATTCATATGGTAAATGGATTGAAAATCATTAGGGTATTTCATTGCTTCAAAAATAATGAACTTCATTATCTCTCCATCAAACTCAATGGAAAGGGTACCCTCATCCACATGAATTTTAGTCTTAGCTACCTTCATAAATAGCTTTCCCAATAAAATTGAAGTTGAAGTTTAACATTATATCCATCCATTTTCAAGTTGTAAAAGTCCACTGGAAATACCAAATCGTTAACTTTGGACTAAAACATCCTCTATAACACCAATAGGATGCACATAAGAATGATTAGCAAGTTAAATAGTCACATTAGTTTCTTCAAAATAATTCAGCTTTAAAGCTCTATAAATTTAGTATGGCATAACCTGAATAGATGCACCTAGGTCTAGTATGGCATGCTTAATTTTCTTATTACCAATGACACAAGGAAGTGCAATCATACCTAGATATTTGCATTTTTTATAATTTCCTATTTATCACAGCTAATATATTCTTATCCAAAATTATTCTCTCATTATCCTTCAACTTCCTTTTATTTATGCATATTTCTTTTAATAACTTTGCATATTTCATAATTTTCTTAATGTCTTCTAAAAATGGTATATTGATTCCCATTATTTTGAAGGTTTCTAAGATCTCTCTTTCGTGTTCCCCTTCATTTGATTTAGCCAACCTACCAAAAAAAAGGAGGTTCACATGCATTAGTTGATATTGGTGAAAATAATTCATCATTTACCTTTATTGATTCTTGAATTGGAGGTTCATCTTTTTTTTCCCCTTCATCATACTTTTTTGCCTCCATAGGTAAGGAAAATTCATATTGAATTTCCTTATCACTTCTCAATGTCATTACACTCATTTTCTCCTTAGGATTCACTACCATTTAGGAAGGTAATTTCCTGATGCTTCTACTTCCAATTTATTAACATAGATGGCTAATTAGGTTATTTAATTTCCTAAGTTCTGAAGGCTCGCTTTTGTTTCCTATTGAAATTGTGGACTATTAGCAATAAGTGCGTTAACAAACAATTTCATCCATAGACATACCTAAATTTGAAGATTAAGATTGAGTATATATAGGTGCTTGAGGTTGTTTGTTGAAATTGTGAGATTTATGTTTTTGTTACCCTCTTTGATTTCCATAGCTAAAGTTTAGAAGAACCCTCCATCCTGGATTATAATGATTAAAATAAGGGTCATATTTTTGATAAGGTTGACTAAGAATGCCTCTTATTACATTAGCATCTTGAAGGGACTCTTGTTGCAATGAAGGGCACATATCCGTAGGATGTCTAGAGAATGAGATTATTCTCCACACTCATGTTGATTTGAACTGACTCATAACCAGTTGATGAAAACAAAGTAGTTAAACCAAAAATTTTATCTTTAAGGCATGTATTACTTACCTCATTCACTCTCTTAACAGTTCCATCCATCCTTATCCCAAAATGTTGAGAATTTTTTTTCATATTTAATATTAGTTGTTTAGTTGTTTCTAATGTTTTGTTTACTGCAGCTACTCTACTAGCTATATGACATCCCATTATCCTATGTTAAGGGTTAGGACCCTAGAATAGTGTATATGAGAGTTTATTGAGAAGTTAGAAAGTACATTTCATGCTCATGCATAATATAGCATACACACACACACGTGAATATTGATTTTTGCACATTAAAAAGATTATACATGAATTCAATGACAATTTTTCGGGTATAATTGATTTTATAAATGAGATTATATTGAGAATTGTGATTTTATGTGTTCAAATTTGATTTGGACAGTATATGTATTGATTTAGAATTTTTGGTGAAATTTGGAAATTTTCTAAAATTTTGGGTATTTTTGGACTAGAAAAAATGTCGAGTGGCAAGACAACTGATAAATGGTAGTAGAATTAACTGTCAAATGGTAATGAAATTTTTTATAAATGACTTTGGGATTTATTGACAAGTGTCATTAAAAATTGGGAGACAATTGGAGTAGGAATTAGAATTGATTGGACTAGTTAAATAAGAGACCTAGTTTAAATCCATAGAAATTGGACATGTGGTAAGTGACAAATATCACTTGCCAAGCCAAGCCTTTAAACCCACGATTCTTGTAACTTGAAAGACCAAGTTATTGTTTTGTCTTGCTTTCTTCATCTTCTTCGTGGCTTTCTCTTCTTCTTCCCTTTTTTGATTCACCAAACGTTCATCAATGTTACACTTTGCTTTCATCTATCAATTGCTACTTCCATCTTGTTGCCTCTTTCATTTGCCATAAGAAAAACCTAACCTAATCCACCTGCAATATGATGATTATGTGACAAGAGAAGTTAGGTATTCTTAGTTTTCTTGAAGAGTTTGAAGAATTTTGAAGCTAAATCAAGTAAGTTATGCTTTAATTATCATGGGTAGTGTTAAATGAAACTAATATGATGAGATTGAAGCCTTGATCATGAAATTTTTATACGTGTGTTGTGAGTGATGATATATATGTGTGTGTGTGTGTGTGTGTGTGTGTCTTTCTTTTGTATATGTATGATGATTAATGAATCATAAATTGTTATAGAGATGTTTTTGAGGTAGAATGATTATTATAATGGTGTTTGGATGAGTTCAGTAAATTGATGAATAAATGGACATGTTTGATGCCCTATTTTGTGGTAATGATTAATAGTCTTTTATGACTTGTCTTGTAAATGTTTTCAGTTGTAAATTAAGGTGAGAATGAAAATGAAAGAAAGTAGAAAAGATGATCTATATACAAGATGTGTTATATGAAAAATGTAGGAAGTTATAAAAATCTGGAAAAATTGGAAGGGAGTGGCTGGAATAATTTAACTATAGTGTTTCCACTGGATATGCTTCTATATTTTAGTCATAACTTGACCTGTAAATATCCAAATTAGATCATTTTTTATTTGGATTAAATTAGAGACATATGGATACATTTTTCATGAAGACACCGAACTCAAATTCTGTCTTTAAGAGTTTCAACTTTTGACTTGAAGTTAAGTACTGGGCATAGTGCAGTTTGAGAATAGTAGGTAGTTTTATGATGTCTTGAAATGAGATGAATTAAGGTGATATTTAGGAATGAAATGAAGGCAAAAAATGAAGTAAAACATATGCAGAAAATTTATGATCAAAGTATATAAGAATTTGTTCTATTTTGGTGTTTATGATCAAGCATGGATTTTGATTTGTGTGTAGATGATATTGAACTGAAATTGAGATATACATGAAAGAGTTATCAAATTGAAATGATGAATGTTGAATATGAATTGTTTGATACTTATGAATGAGTTATGTTATGGAAAAAGGATAAGATTTCATGAATGATTAGTTTTAGTGAAAATGATGAATCAAATGAGTTAAGGTTTGAGAGTTTAATGAAATCAATTTAGTGGTTGAATTGGTATGAATTGGTGTAGCATTAGAGGAGGTGAATTTGAGAAGATTAGGATTGAAAATGATGTTAGAATATACATAGAAACCATTGGGCATGCTCTTGAGGGAGATATGCTTCTCCTATGTCTGTTAAATAGACTTTAGGTCAGCCAAGCAGACCTTCTCGGGTCTGAAAATTTTCCCAGCCCCGTTCATATCCGTTTGGAGGAACATATGTCCTCTTAGTAGACGTTCACGATATACTTACACAAATTTGCAATTTTGACCCTCTAGATGTCAAAATCTCTCTTTAAGTCTGAATTAAAGTTGTAGATCTTGAATTCTTCTTAAAAAACGTTCTAGAATGACATCGATCTGGCATCTACAGAAAAAGTTATACCTTTTGTCTTAAGATATGTTTATTTATAGATGATTGATTTATTAATGTTTTCCCACGAGATATTTAGGCTTGATTATGATCTTGAATGAGCCTAGTTGATGTTGGATTGAGTGATTAAAGTAAGGAAAGTGTATTTGGTATGAAGTAATGATTTAAAGATGATGTTAATTGGTTATGAGATGAATATTAAGGAAATGTACTCGAGATTGTTATTGAACATGCATTGTACATAATCCATATACATATATGTGCATAAATGAATACTTACAATTGTGTAAAGTTGTGATGTGCATAAATGTGTATTATTGCATGATTTAGAAGAGCATATTGAGTAACAACATCCAAACGTTGCCGAGACTTCGAGGCAATAGCTTTCTGAAGGAAATGGTGAGTAACCTAGACAGTCTCACTTGAATAATTGTTTGTTTTAAATTTTGTATTGAATTATGTTGTGAATTTAATTGTGATGATTCCGGACATTAGATGGCCAAGGCATTTGATACATGAATTACATATTAGAGCTATTCCTTATATATGAATTTGATGAAATATGTGATTTCTCAACATTTTGTTGAGTGTCGAACCAAGGTCCGATGACATATATGAATCGTGAATGTAAATGTGATTGTGTAAGTGAAATCAAATGACTGAGTGAATATATGTGAATGTGATGCATTTCATTACATGAATACATAATCAGATAATGGCAATTGTGACCTGAGTAGCGATCAAAAATGAGCTTAAAGTTCAAAATGTGATTAAGAGCCAAAAGCTCGCTATGTATAATGAGCCCTGTGTCCTCAACGGATAAAGGAAAGTAAACAATGAGCCCAGTATCCACAATAGATATGGGACAGTTATAGGAACTCGGTCACAACAACGTAATAATCAGAAATGAGTCTCATAAGCATTGCATATACATTTAATAAACATGTTTAAATGATTGAAATGTACCATTGACTTGTATTTGAATGAGAATGTGAAAATTGTGCTATATAATACTGCATGATGATAAATAAAATGATGTGAAATATGTGGATATGTGAGATGTTGTGTTATATGATTCAAGTGAACCATCAAGGATAGTTACCTCACTGAGTTCGCAAAACTCACCAAAATTGCAATGTTAATATTTCAGGATCGAGAGAGGACACTAGTGACAGAGAGACTCTACAAGAAGCATAATTCTTGTACTTCTGGATTGAAGATATGGCTCAAAGGTCGGTTAGTTGAGACTAAATAATCTAGTTAGAAATTTTTGTATAATTCCTCATATATGTAGTGTGTTCTATAATTAGTCTTGATTATGTACATATTTTGGATGATTTTGTAAAGCTACAATGTATATTCGGTTTTTATGAGATGAAATGAGGAAACCTTGGATTTTTATTTACTGTGTCTTTCTTTATGATGCCTTATAAATGAATATGAGTGCTCTAGCATGTCACCCTTATAGGGTACGTATTTGGATATCACTTAGGATGTCGGGTATGTATCTTGTAAGAGCGAGGTGCTACAATTTCTTAGTATCAAAGCATGGTTGGCATCCAAAGGGACATATAGAAATATTAGACATAAAATATCATAAGAAATGCAGATAGCAATCGAAGTTATTGTCTATTATAGGTCATCCACCGTAGGTGATCAAGTGGGACAGTCAGTTGACTTAGAATCACTAGGAGCCAGTAGAGAGTCTTCTATACCTCGATTTGAGGTAATACCTCCTAGAATTCTCGAGAGAAAGGAAAGGAGGTATGATAAACTACAAAAGTAGGTGGCTACGAACTTCTACAGAAGTACAGACCCTGTAGAGGCCGAAGGATGGCTAGAGAGAATGGAGAGAGTTTTTGATCAAATGGATTATGAGTCGGACGAGAAGTTCGACTATGTAGTTTCGTTACTACAAGGCCCAGGATATCAATAGTGTAAGACTATTCCAAACAGTACCACCAGGTCTTGTAATCTAATGTGGGAAGACTTCCTGAAGGTCTTTAGGGAGAACTACATGCTCAAAATCTACCTAGACAGAAAGGTGAAGTAGTTTCTAGATTTGAAGCAGAGCAGTTTATCGGTGGCAGAGTATGAAATAAAGTTCAACAAATTGATGGGATATACTACTGCCTTGATTTCTACTAAGGAAGACAAGTGTAGGAGATTTGAAGATGGGCTGAACATGGAGATCAGGACAAGGTTTGCAAGCACTAACTTAAGCAGTTTTACTGAGTTGAGAGCTGCCTTAATCAGAATTGAGCAACTATCGAGAAAGGGACATATAGAGTATGGGCAAGGGTCTAGAATGAAGAGGGCCGGTGATTTTTTGGGTAATTCTGGTAGAATGTTTAGTAAATGCCAGAATAGATCCTTTCGACCACCGGTTAGATTAAGACAATCGGGGTTCAAAGAGAGGGATAGCTTTATGTAGTTTGGCAGTGGAAGAGGAGCCGTAGCGAGTCAGTTGCCTAATTGTGAACATTGTGGGAAGAAGCACAGTGGTAAGTGTTGGAGACTGTCTGGAGCTTGCCTTAAATGTAGCTCTTTTAATCATCATATTAGAGATTATTCTACCGTTATTGGATCTCAGTCTGGTATGAGAGGGAGATTAATGAGTGAAGCTACTATCCAACAGAGTCAAGCTAGTGGGTCTGTACAGAAAGGTCATGGCAAAGGCAAGTTGAGTTTTGGGAAGTCCAACTGTTAGGATTGAGGCACGAAACAACAGACCGTAGTCCCAGGTCAGAGTGTATGCTATGACTAGACAGGAGGCTTAGGATTCTCTGGATGTCGTTACAGGTGCATTACTTATTTTTTAATGTGAAGAATTTGCATTGCTAGACCCTGGATCTACACATTCTTTTATCGCACCGCATATAGCTTCTAGGTTACATCGTGATAAAGAACAATTGAAATATGTATTAGAGGTGAGTACACCGATAGGTAGTACTATAGTAATAGGAGAGGTCTATAAGAGGTGCTTGATTAAAATTGATCAGGTAGTCTTGATCATATTATAGTTAAGGGAGATAGATATTATCCTAGGCATGGATTGCCTCACTACTGATAGGGCTATCATGAACTGCTATACTAAGGAGGTAATATTAGAATCTCCTGATCAGTCGAGAGCTGTTTTCAGGGTATTATTCAAGTAGTGCCAGCTAGGCTAATCTAAATTGTGAGTGCATTAAGGTTAAGGTAAGGGGGATGTGAGGCTTATCTGGCCCATATTACAGATACTCAAACTGAGCAGAGTGTGCAGAATATTCCTATGATTAAAGAATTCCTGGATGTGTTTCCTACTGAGTTATCTGGTTTACCTTCAAATCAGGAGATAGAGTTCATGATCAATCTAGTTCCAGGTGCTGCTCCTATATATATTCCTCGGTATAAGATGGCACCTATGGAACTAAAAGACTTAAAGGCTCAATTACAGGAGTTTTTGGAAAAGGGTTTCATTAGACCCAGTGTATCACTATAGGGAGCTCTAATCTTATTTATGAAGAAGAAAGATGGAACTTTGAGACTATGCATCGATTATAGGCAATTGAATCAGGTAACAATGAAGAACAAGTACCCATTGCCTAGAATTGATAATTTACTTAATCAGTTACAAGGAGTTCAAGTATTCACTAAGTTAGATTTGAGATCTGGGTATTATCAGTTGAAGATAGCAGAGGCTAATGTACCGAAAAGTGCGTTCAGGAGCAGGTATGGGCATTTTGAGTTATTAGTAATATAGTTTGGGTTAACTAATGCCCTAGCCACATTTATTGCTTTAATGAATAAGGTATTTCAGCCCTACCTAGATCAATTTGTGATTTTGTTTATTAATAATATCTTAGTGTATTCAAAGAGCAGAGAAGAACATGCTGAGCATCTAAGAGTGATCTTACAGATTATGAGGGAGAAACAGCTATATGCCAAATTTAATAAAAGTGAATTTTGGCTGGATAAAGTAGTATTTCTAGGTCACATAGTAACTGGACAAGGCATACAAGTGGATCCAAAGAAGATAGAGGCAGTGATAAAGTGGGAAGCTATGAAGAATGTATCAGAAATTCGAAATTTCTTAGGATTGGCCGAATATTATCGGAGGTTTGTCGACGCTATTGCATCCATCATAGGATGATAATAATAAGACTGAAAAGCATTGAATGATGAACCTGTATCATACTACCATCTAGCTACTGCCATATCAACATTGTGAGTCGCGTCTCTTAATTACATTGCACTGCGAATTGAAGGTTAGGCTCTAGGATTTGTTCATGGTGCAAATAAACTAGTCACCTGCCTTCTTCTCTTCCTCACATCAGATTCTTCTTGAGCTTGAGATAGAACACTACTAGTACTACTACCACCACTAACACTGCCACTTCCATGTACAACATTTCCAAAATCATCACAAAAACTAGAAAACGAACTTCTACTACCAATTTCAAAATTCAACCTTTCCCTTCTATATCTCTCATATTGATACTCATCAAGCAATGTTTTCATCTGCCACTTCACATCATGACTTACTTTTTTACAAGGTTTCACACTCTTTTAACCCCAGCTAATTGTTTTTTTAATCGGGTGATTTCTCCACCTTTCAAATGCTTATTACAAAACAAGCAAATAGTATGGCTCCTCATACCGAGAACTAATACAACATGAGCCCAAGTTGGATCATTGAATCTTCCTGAAGTGGGTTGATCAGGAGTACTTAAACTTTCTTCCATTTATCTGTACATATAAAAATAAATAACACATAATTTTAGTAAACAATATGCATTCCCATCTTATATAATATAACTCATTCTGTATGAATACATTACACATAATTCAATTTCATGGAACCCAATTCACTATAAGTCAAAAGCTAACAATTCAAAACATTCAACATATATAATAACATAAAACATACATCAACAATTTCCAACAATTTATATTTCCAACAATCACAAAACATTCATAATTCTATTTCCATTTCCAATAATTTCCAATTCCAACAATCACAAAACATTCACAATTCCATTTCCATTTATAACAATTTCCAATTCCAACAATCACAAAATATTCATAATTCCATTTTCATTTCCAACAATTTCCAATTTCAACAATCACAAAACATTAATAATTCTATTTCCATTTCCAACAATTTCCAATTCTAACAATCACAAAACATTCATAATTCCATTTCCATTTCCAACAATTTTCATTTTCAACAATCACAAAACATTCATAATTATATTTCCATTTTCAACAATTTCCAATTCCATTTCCAATAATCACAATACATTTATAAACCAATTTCCGTTTTTAACAATTTTCAACAATTTCCATTTCCATCTTCCACAAAACATTCATAATTCAATTTCTATTTCCAACAATTTCCAATTCCATTTCCAACAATTATCAACAAATTCCAATTCCATTTCCAACAATTTTCAACAAATTCAATTTCCAGTTCCAACAATTTCCATTTCTAACAATTATCAACAATTTCCAATTCCATTTCTAACAATTTTCATTTCCAACAATCACAAAACATTCATAATTCCATTTCCATTTCTTACAATTTCCAATTCTATTTCCAATAATCACAATACATTCATAAACCAATTTTCATTTCTAGCAATTTTCAACAATTTCCATTTCCAACTTCCAAAAATCACACATAAACAATTTCTATTTTCAACAATTTCAATTCAAAGTTTCAAAATTGAGGATCAAGTTCAAGGATATGATGTGATTTACATAATTGCCAAATAATGAATGACATATCTTATACAATTGTTCATACACATATATTCATAACATGATGATCAAGTTGAAAGATATA
>JAOQMP010055961.1:0-10789 GCA_027563575.1 Erythroxylum pedicellare | reverse complement strand
CATATTTCACTAATAAACAATAACTACAATTTATATAAGAAAAAGATTGTCTAATTATCATACAAATATAAAACTAAGAATAATAGAAAGTACTTAAAATACTATAATTTATATCATATAGTAAAGAATAATTATATCAAAACATCATATAGTAAGAATAACATGGTCTCATAAGCATTACAATAAGAGTTATATAGGTCCATAAGCACTATAACAAGAGTTTATGCCAAGGAACACAACAAAGTAAATGTGAAAACTAAAACAAAAACAGTTATATTTAAAACTTTTATATTTGTATTGCATATATAAAATTTGACATATACATCAAATATAAGTGAAATTAAAAGACAAGAGAAAAATGAAAATATAAAACTTCATTTAATAGCATATTCGCTCAAATTGCGTAGGCTCCAATTTTAATTTAGAACAAAATTTTCATCATTAAAAGGAGTTTAATCATCTTCATTATTCAAATTCATTACACCAAATGACATGTAAATACTTTTCCATATAAGATTATCTTCTAAGTCACTCTCATATACAAAACTAGGTTCCTTAGAAACTTAATATGTTAAAAAATTTATATGGTCAAGGTAAATTCAATCTATAGAACTACTAGTTCTAATCAGAGTCTTAGTAAACAAATAAAAATTAATTATTAAAAATTTACAAAAAAATTATATTCAACTTAATAACGATAATAACATACCTTTCTCAAAGCAATAAGTTAAATTGAACGTAAACCAAATCATTCAATGTTTTAGCTCCAATCTATGTCTTTTTTAAAGTACATGAATTCAAATATGCTCCAATTCCTTTCATACCTAATTGTAGTCACATATTAACATAGAATTCGAATTACAAACCTTTGCAATTTTGAAATATCACTTCAAAATTCAAAATTGGTCCCACCAAGTAACTGTAAGATAATAAAAGTTACCTTATAAATATAATAACGTGATGATTGATTTCAAATGAGTAAAAAAAATGAAGAAATATATACTTGAATTAATATTATCTATTTGAAAAACTACAATGGGCATCTAAAAATCACTACACATATCTTCATATGCCTCTATTTGTGAGCTAAAGAGACCTTGCATTATCTTATATGAAACAATATTGTGATAGTTAATAGTATTTCCCTATTAAGTTCAACTTTCTTTACAAAATATGGTCTAAAAAATAGGATTCAAAATACCCTAGCAACAAAAAACAAAGAGTAAAGTTTCCTTTCCCATTTTCATTGATAACTGTAAGATAAGGTATATACAAGGAAGGCATATTTTCATATAATCCTTTATTGCTTATTTTGCTCTCTCTATGGAATCATAAAAATAACATATTGATTTCTTTTTAAAATCAACCAATCGAAGTACTCTCACCGAAGGCTCATAAACTCGAATGGAAAATTGACGTTGAGACCAAAGTTCTTGATCTTCAAGCATACTTATGAAAACCTTCATTCCAGCATTAGACGACATACTAAGAAGTAACTCATTTATTACTTGTAAATATTTGTTTAAACTTCTTTATTTAAAAAAATGCTAAATTGATAAATAATTATTCACCAAATCATGTAATGGTAGGAAGACATAAATTCCTCTATTAGTGAACCCATTTCTCATCAAATTAGAACTTATACACAATTATATATAAACTTAATCCCATTTATTACTTTCTATATAGTTTTATCAATGATAGAAAAGTATTTAGCATCTCCTATATAACATTATGTCAATGCAATGTGCAGTATAAGGAATCTAATAAAAAGAATTATACTTGCTTTCTTACAAGCAAAATTATTATCATTGATTAACTACAAAATGTTTTCAAGTTCCACTTCATTTATAACTTCATCAGCTATCTCAAATAGAGTATCAACATTTCTGGCAAGGACATATGCATCAATGAACTTCAAAAACAATATCCCTTTAGCAGAATAAACTAAAAAATTGATAATAAGCTTATGTCTTCTATTTGTCTAACCATCACACATGATTGAACACCCATAAGTTAAACAATCATTCTTTTTTTATCTAAATAACATTTTATTTCATAAGAAAAGTTACTATAAAGATTATACATGTAGTTATTAATTGAAGATTATCGAATCTTCATGAAGAGATTGAATTATTAGGAGTATTTGAACTTATCTCCATTTGTTTGCAAAAAAATATAGGTTAAAATTAAATTAATAATTTCATATCAAAATAAAGTTTTGATATGTAACATCATCACTTTGATACAAAAATTCAATATTCAATTATAATAATATTTAATTAGATACAAATACTTGAAAAAATAAATTCACAATGTTAAGGAGAAAATGGGATGTCCAACTCTAACATTATCTACATAATGAGTTGAGAGAAATTTGTAACTACTATAGAGAGATTTAGGCAAGAAGTGCTAACTCTATTAAAGCTAAGCCAATTTATAATAGGTTTTGGACATTTTAGCAATTTAATTAAAATTAAATTCTAATATCAATTAAACTTTAATTAGAATTACAAATAATTCTAATTAAATACCAATTATACCTAAATATGTTCCAATATCTCATATTGATTCTTATTTATTAAATATCTCATATTGATTCTTATTTATTAAATATCTCATATTTAATCATAAAGTTTCTCAAACTTTACAATCAAATCCAAATTGATTATAATATCTTTGTTCTTTTCAACTTGTTATTTATGTATAATGTAACATCTCGTTACCCATGTTGAAGCTAGAATTGTAAATATTAGATATTATTAAGAAATTAGAAAGTGTATTACATGCTCATGTATAATATAGCAACACATACATGTGAATAGTAAACGTTGCACATGAAAATGACTGTACATGCATTCATTGACATTTTTAGGTATAATTGTTTATAAATGTGATTGTTATTGAAAACTGTGGTTTGTTTGTATTGAAAATTGATTTGGAAAGGGTAATTATTGATTTAGAATTTTTGGAGAATTTTAAAAAAAATTATGAAAATTTGGGGTAATTTTTGGACTAGGAAAAATGTCAAGTGGCAAGACAAATGATAAATGGTAGTAGAATTTACTGTTCAATGGAAATGAAAATTTTGATAAATGACTATGGGATTTATTAACAAGTGTCAATGAAAATTGGGAGAAAATTAGGGTAGAAATTGGAGACAAATAAACTAGTTTTGGATAAGGATCCATATGGACCATAAAGAGGTGACAAGTATCACTACCACTCACCACTCCTTATCTTTCACGCTGTAACCTCTAGCAAGACACACTCTTAAGTGTCTTTCATTTTGTTTCTTGTTTTATTTCTCACGATTGCCTATTACTTTCTTCTTCTTCTCCATTTTCGTTTCTCCAATCACTTCTTAGCTCACCAACGTTGGAGCTTGTTCTTGCCTCCATTTATCACCATCATTTTGCTATCATTTTCTTCTTCTTCACTTTGTCATTAAAGAACCCAACCCTACCTCCTTCAAGATGATGATCGTGTGATGCTTGGGAGCCAAGGCTAAGTGTTTTTTCTAAAGAATTGAAGCTAAACCAAGTAAGTTATGCTTTAAATGTCATGGGTATGGTTAAATTAAGCTAGAATGATGAGTGAATTGAGAATTGATGACTTGGTTATGTAATGTTTATGTATGTGTCATGGGTGATGAAAATTTTATGTACATATCTTGTTTTTGGATATGTAGGATGGGTAATAATTCATGTAATGTTATGGAGATGTTTTGAGGTTGAATGATCATCAAAGTAGTGTTTGGATGAGTGTAGAAAATTGTTTATGAATGGGTAAATATATGTGCTTTATTCTTGGTTAATGATCAAATATAGTTCATGATTTGTTTGTGATTGGGATATTGGGTTGAATTGGGTAGAGAATGATGAGGAAATGAAATGGAAGAGAATCTAGGTATAAGATGAGTTAGATGTAAAATGTTGGAAGTTTTAAAATCTGGAAAATGTTAGCAGAAAAATTTCCACTGTTATGCTTTTGTGTTTTAGCCATAACTTGTTCTGTAGTTATCCAAATGATTTGATTCTTGATTTGGATTAAACTAAATCCATATGGATACCTTTATTATGAAGACATATAATTTAAATTCTATCTTTAAGAATCCAAAAATTTGACACGAAATTGAGGATTGGGTACAGTACATTGTTGGATGAATGTATATGTTAAGTTATGTTTTGAATGTATAAGGATGTGTTATATTTAGGTGATTATGATCAAATGGGGAATATGAAATGTGTATCGATGATTTTGAGTTGAAATAAGGTATACTTGAAGAAGTATCCACTTGAGATGATGAATCAAATAAGTTAGAGAAGTTGGTTTAGAATATAAGAAAGAAAAGAGAAATAGGGAAAAATGTGTGATCTGGCTTCAAGGAGAAAACTGTATTGATCTAGGAAGATTTTGATAAAATTATCTTCATGAAGTTGTAGATATTTCTTATAGCTTTCCAACGGTATATAGCATGAAATTTTGGATATCTGAGTTGAAAGTTATGATCGTTGAAGTTAGTGATGTCGCATAGGAGGTTTCAGCGGAACTACTTCTGTTGCGATCGCAACTTGGTCCCTTGTGATCTCAATGTTATCCCTTGCGATTGCACACTTCTTCTTTTTTATCATAACCCCCTTGTGATCGCACTTTCTTCCCTTGTGATCACAACTACACTCCTTGCGAGCGCACCCGGAGGGTTTTCCAACTCCAAACATGTTTGACTCTTTTGTCCATAACTTTGTCGTTTGATCTCCAAATGACCTGATTTTTGAAGAAAAAGCTTCCTAAAACATTTTTCTATCTCTCAAAAAAATTGGTAGCATTATGAATTGATTTCAAAAATTTTGATTAAACAAAATTAAGGGAATCTGTTGGAATAGTATGAACTGATATAATTTCACTAAACATGCTTTCATATTCTAATTATATCTTATTCTATTGTCACCCAAATGAGATAGTTTTTGATTTGGAGTAAACCAGAGAAATAGGGCTACAAATTATATGAAGAAATAGAATTATGATTCAGCCTATAAGGTGTTCAATTTCTGGATGGAAGTTGTACATAGTAAACTATTTTTAAATAAGAACAGTCCGAATCATAATTCTACACTCCTTGCAATTGCAACTACACTCCTTGCGAGCGCACCCGGAGGGTTTTCCAACTCCAAACATATTTGACTCTTTTGTCCATAACTTTGTCGTTTGACCTCCAAATGACCTGATTTTTGAAGAAAAAGCTTCCTAACACATTTTTCTATCTGTCAAAAAAATTGTTAGCATTATGAATTGATTTCAAAAAGTTTGCTTAAACAAAATTAAGGGAATCTATTGGAATAGTATGAACCGATATAATTTCACTAAACATGATTTCATATTTAGATTATATCTTATTTTGTAGTCATCCAAATGAGATGATTTTTTATTTGGAGTAAACTAGAGAAATAGGGCTACAAATTATATAAAGAAATAGAATTATGTTTCAGTCTTTATGGTGTTTAATTTCTAGATGGAAATTGTATATAGTAAACTATTTTTGAATAAGAATAGTCCAAAAACGTTTGGGTTATATTTTTCCAAATTACTGAACCAAGTTGAGTGATTTTGGTGTTAATGGAAACATAAGACACAGGGGAATACTTTTCTAGAAGGGAGTACGACCAAATTACTTCATTTTCACTTTCTAATTGAAGGTGAACAGTAGACCCGAAAGTGTGTATTGGAAAAATCTGAAATGATTCAATGAGAAATGAATTGTGAATTTAACGGTTTTAGTGAGGCATAATCCTAAGTATAAATTATACTTAGATGAGTTTTGCTATGAGAATGATTTTGTGAAGAAATTAATGGAAAGATACCCAAGATTGTCATGAACATTCATTGTACATATTTCATTTCATACATGTGCATTTTTGAACATTTATAATTGTGCAAATTGTGATATATGTGTATATTGTTTGATATAGAGGAGCAACTGAAACATCAACCTCCAGACATTGCTGAAACTTCTAGGTATTAGCTTCAGGAGCAACTTGTGAGTAACCTAGATGATTTCTCTTAATTATTATTTGCTTAAAATTATGTTTTAAATGATGAATGAATGTGATTTGGTTGAGTTAATTTTCAGACAGAAGGTCCGATGACTGTGATTTTGGGAATGTATATTGAAGTGCTGCTTATATGTGAATGTGATGAACTCTGTGATTCCCAAAGCATTCCATACATGAATGCATGATTAGATAATGGTAGTTATGAACAGAGTAGCCACCAATCAGAGCTTAAAACTCAAAGTGTGAAAAGAGCCTCGAGCTCAAAAAGTGATTAAAAGCCTAAGGCTCACTATGTAAAATGAGCCCTATATCCTCATCGGATAAGGGACAGTTATTAATGAGCCCAATATCTAAAATAGATATGGGACAGTTTAGGCACTCGGTCACAATAACCTAATCATTGGAAAAGAGTCTCATGAGCATTTCATATGCATTTTAACAAGTATGTTGATTGTTTGAAATGCCAAATTGATTTACTCTTAAATGTAAATGTGATATGTGTTCAATTATGAAAGTTGTGAATTATATGTTATGTGAATCGTTATATTGCATGAATTTAATGAACCATTAATGATGGTTACCTAATTGAGTTCGCAAAACTCACCAAAATTGCAATATTGTCCTTTCAGACTGAGAGACGACTCTAGCTACTGAGAGGCTCTACCAGCTGTGTAGATTGTGATTTGGCAAAAGAAGTCATGGCTCAAAGGTCATTCAGCTGGGATTTTTGGATGGCTTAGATAGATTTTATATATTTTCCTCTTTCATGTAGTACTTTTGTACTAAGTATTAAATGATGCACATATAGTAAAGGTTAAAAGATACCATGTAGACTTTCGATTTTGTGAAATGAAATGAGGAAACAGTGGTTTTTAAAATATTGTGATTTTCTATTAATGCTTATAAGTGATTAATGATATGATGCCATGTCAAGTGAATGTAGTGATTGAACATAACTTACCATTATCATAGGATATGTACTAGAATGTCCTAAAGATGTTCCGGTAGGTACCCTACGGTAAGGGAGCACTATAATTAGGTGGTATCAGAGCATGGTTGGCATCTATTGGGATATATAGGAATGTTAAGCATGAAATATCATGGGAAATGCAAAAATGATTGAAATTATTGTTTGTTATAGGTCATCTGCTCTAGGTGATCAAATTGATCAACCAACTGACCAAAGATCGGTAGGAGCCAGTAGGGAGTCCTCGGTACCTCGATCTGAGGAAATGCCTCTTAGAGTTCCCGAGAGAAGCGAGAGGACGTATGATAGGCTACGGAAGAAGGGAGCTATGAATTTCTATGGCAACATAGATCCCGCTGAGGCCGAGGGATGGTTGGAAAGGACTGAGAGGGTCTTTGATCAGATGAACTGCGAGCCTGATGAGAGGTTCGACTATGCAGTGTCTTTACTACAGGGCTTAGCTTACCAGTGGTGGAAGACTATCCCAGGCAATACCACCAGGCCTTACCAATTGAAGTGGGAAGAGTTTCTAAAGGTCTTCAGAGAAAACTACATGCCCAAGATCTACTTAGACAAGAAGATGAAGGAGTTCCTGTATTTGAAGTAGGGTAGGATGTCAGTGGCAGAATATGAGATTCGGTTCAATGAGTTAATGGGCTATGCTACTGCTTTGATCCCTACAGAAAAAGACAAGTGTAGGAGGTTTAAGGACGGGCTCAATATAGAGATCAGAACAAGGTTGGCGTTTTCAGACCTGAATAGTTTCATTGAGATGAGAGTTGCTTCGATCACGATTGAGCAGCTACTGAGGGAGAGAGACAAGCTGAGACTGGACAAAGATCCAGTATGAAGAGGTTTAGTGAGAGTCAGGGTAGTTCTGGTAGAAGATTCAGTAAGCGCCAGAATAGAGCCTTCAGACCAACAGGTGGATCCAGGCAGTCAGGATCTGGGCAGAGGGGTAGATCTTCACATACTGGCAGTGGAAGGGGTGCAGTATAGAGTCAGTTTCCAGTATGTGAGCACTGTGAGAAGAGGCATGGTGGTAAGTGTTGGAGGCTAACTGGCTCAAATGCGGCTCTTTTAACCATCGGATCAGGGATTGTCCTGCTACTTTGGGAGCTCAGTCTGGTGTGAGTGGGCAATCCAAGAGTGATGCTACGGTCCAACAAAGTAGAGGTAGTGGATCTAAATAAAGAAGTCGAGGTAGAGGCAAAGTGAGTTCTAGGAGTTCCTCCAGGAGGATTGAGGGGTAGGGCAGCTAACCCCAGTCCCAAGCCCGAGTTTACGCCATGATTAGGTAAGAAGCTCAAGACTCACCAGATGTTGATGCAGGTGCACTTCTTGTTTATGATTTTGAGGCATTTGCATTGCTAGATCCAGGATCTATGTATTCATTCATTGCACCGCATCTGACATGTAGACTGCATTGTAATAGGGAGACATTACAGTATAGGCTAGAGGTCAATACACCTTTAGGTAGTACTACCATTATAGGACAGGTCTACAAGGGGTGCTTGATTAGAATTGATCAAGTGGAGTTGGAGGCAGATCTAATTGAATTACAGCTGAAAGGGATAGATATTATCTTAGGTATGGATTGACTCACTGCTCATAGGGCTATCATGAACTACTACACCAAGGAGGTAGTACTAGAATCTTCTGGTCAGCCAAGGGTAATATTCAGAGGAATTAGTCAAGCAGTGCCAGCCAGGATGATATCCTTCGTGAGTGCACTGAGATTGATGCAAGGAGGATGTGAGGTTTATCTGGCCCAAGTGATTGATACTAAAGTTGAGTAGAGTGTACTGGACATTCCCGTATTTAAGGAGCTCCTAGATATGTTTCCCAATGAGCTACATGGTTTACCAACATATCGGGAAAAGAAGTTCACAATCAATCTAGTTCTGGATGTTGCTCCTATATCTATTCATCCATATAGGATGGTGCCTGTAGAACTGAAGGAGTTAAAGGCTCAGCTACAAGAGTTGCTAGAAAAGGATTTTATTAGACCCAGTGCATCACCTTAGGGAGCTCCAGTGTTATTTGTGAAGAAGAAAGATGGGACTTTGAGGTTATGCATTGACTATAGGCACTTGAATCGGATGACAGTGAAGAACAAGTATCCACTGCATAGAATTGATAATTTGCTTGATCAGCTGGAGGGAGCTCAAGTATTCGCTAAACTGTATTTGAGATCAGGGTACTATCAGTTGAAGATAGCAAAGGCTATGTACCTAAGAGTGCATTCAGGAGTAGGTATGGGCACTTCGAGTTCTTAGTTATGCCGTTTGGGTTAACTAATGCCCCAGCATCAGTTATGGCCTTGATGAATAAGGTATTTCATCTCTAACTAGACCGATTTGTGATTGTATTCATTGATAATATTTTGGTGTATTTGAAAAGCAGAAAAGAACATGTTGAGCATCTAAGAGTCATTTTACAAATTATGAGAGAAAAGCAGTTGTATTCCAAATTCAGCAAGTGTGAATTTTGGCTAGACTAAGTAGTGTTTTTAGGACATATAGTGACTGGACATGGCATACAGGTAGATCCAAAAAAGATAAAGGTAGTGATGAATTGGGAAGCTTCGGGGATTGTGTCTAAAATTCAAAGCTTCCTAGGATTGGCCAAATATTACCGAAGATTTGTCGATGGATTTTCTCTAATCTCAGCCCCTCTAAACTTTTGAGGAAGAATGTAGTGTTTAGATGGAAAGAGGAGTGTCAGAAGAGCTTTAAAGAGCTGAAGTATTGGTTTACTATGAAACCGGTGTTAACTATCCCATCAGGGACCGAAGGATATGTGGTGTATAGTGATGTGTGGTATCAAGGATTAGGATGTGTTTTAATGCAGTATGGCTAGATGATTGCCTATGCATCGAGACAATTAAGGTCTCACAAGATTAATTATCCGATACATGATTTAGAGCTAGCTATAGTTGTTTTTGTTCTAAAGATTTGGAGACATTATTTGTATGGAGAGACTTTCCATACATACACAGATCATAAGAGTTTGAGATATCTACGGAGTCAGAGGGAGTTAAACTTGAGGCAGAGGAGATGGATTGAGTTACTAAAGGATTATGACTGCACTATTGAGTACCACCCGGGGAAAGCTAATGTGGTGGAAAATGCTTTGAGTAGGAAGTCTAATATCAATGCAGCTTAGATTCAGTTATCAAGGTTACCTAATTTGATTCATTTGAGAGCTCTGAATGTGGAGTTGAAACTGTAGCAAGATGAAGCACTGATTGCCACTTTGAAGCTGAGACCGATGCTACATGACAGAATCAGGAAAGTCTAGGGCAAAGATCCTAATATAGTGAAGCTTATGGAGAAAGTGAAGGTAAATCCAGATTCTGAGTTTGAATTGAGGGATGAGACGTTATGGTTGAGATAGAGGTTGTATGTGCCTAATGTGGATGATCTGAAGAAGGAGATTCTTGAGGAAGCTCATGTGGCCACCTATGTTATGCATCCTGGTACTACCAAGATATATAACACATTGAAGCAGCATTTCTGGTCACCAGGAATGAAGAAGTAAGTAGCGGAGTATGTATCTAGACGTATGACTTGCCAGCAAGTCAAAGCTTAGCACTAAGCTCCAGTAGGGAAACTACTGTTGGACGTCGATCCTTGATTAAAATGTAAAATTATTAAATGACAAATAAAGGAGAATTTTGGGGTGAATTTTGCATGTATAAAGGAAAGAAAAACATAATGCAAAAATTGAAATGATTGTGTTTAATGTGCTATTTGAGCAAGGCTAG
>JAOQMP010055951.1:0-10790 GCA_027563575.1 Erythroxylum pedicellare | reverse complement strand
GGAAACAAGACATGACAAACAAAATTCAAAAAATCAAGAGATCTAATCCTAGTTTCAACTAAGCAAACAAAAGAAGCTGAGGATTTTTTAAGCCAAGCACGGACAGCGTGCTGTTTATTAGAGTGATTAAGGCCCCTTACGTTCCAAAACACAAGCTCCATATTCACAATGCCAGCTATGCCACAAACCTACTACTTCTGTTTTTTCCTACCTTTTCTAGTCCTTCTAACTGAGAAGTCCCCCTCTACCCCATCTACAGTCCCGGGACTAGTAGGTCTCAATTCAGAAGAAAGGGATGGAGGTATACCTGTCGGTTGTTCTGGATGATCATTAGACTCCCCACTGTTGCCACTAAAGTCTTCAGAAGAGTGGATCCGAGGTTTACCCATAAGAGAATTCCTGGCTACACTAACCTCATTTGCATCTTGGACCTTCTCAGTGTCAGCTGTTTCCTGCTAGAGTGGGCCTCTCTCCAGAGGAGGAGCATTTTCTGGGTTATGCTTGGGGCTCTCCGTAGGTGGCTCAGGGAACTCTTGTGGCTCAGGAGCCTTGCTTTGTTCCAGCTCTTGGTAATGACTAGTAGCAAACTTGCGCCCAGTAGGCGCCCACATCTGCCTCTATTCTCTCGCAGGTGGCTGCCATTCATACTCAATAGAGACTTCCTTAAAGGTAAGTTGCCCTTCCTCACCATACGTGGCTAATTGGAATGTTAATGGCCATTGCTTCGCTAGCTCCACTTCCACACATAATCTTGCATAGCTAAGCCTGGACATTCTTGCAGTTGGAGTATCCATAAGCAGAGGAGTCCCCACAGCACTAATAATTCTGCCCAATCTTTTGGTATTCCAGTATTCAACTGGAATGTTATAGAAGTAAGCCCACACCGGAGCTATGTTAATCTCTGCCAAGTCGCCTCCATTTAAGCTCCACTATCGGAGAAACAAGGGCTTATCTTGAATGTGCCACGGACCCGGTTCGACTATGTACTTCATTCCCTGCTCAAACTCAAATCGGAATAGAAAATTGTTGGAGCTTGTGATCAATATCTCCTGAAGCACAAAGTCTACTTATGATCTCGCCAAGGCATGCTGCACCACTGGGTAAGCCGGCCTCTTCCCCAGAAAAAACCAAACAGATCAATGCGAAACTTTGATGCTCCTTGTTGCGTTAGCTCCCGTGAAGGAATCACAAAGATTTGATTCTCTCTAACTTCAAGAGGGTAATAGGTCAACTCTGGAGTCTCAGAAGGAGCACCATTTCTGGCCTCCACTACACTCTTCCAGGATCTAACAGGTGCAGGGGTAAGGGTTTTCTGTGGTGGAAGAGGGGTTGAGGTGTTAGTGGGAGGAAGGGTTCCTTTAGAAGGAGAAGGAGAAGGGATCGAAGGGATCAATTTCTGGAGTGGACAAGGTGTCGGGGAAGGCATTGGAGTATTAGGGTTCATGTTTTGATCTGGGATTGGGCCTCGATTTGGGGATTTCAGATTAGGGATTTGGGGAATAGAAGGTGAAGATGGTAAAGGGGATAGGGGGGATCGAGAGGCTGGAGAAGAAGACGAAGATGAAGCCATAGCTGAGGAGGGGAATCTCCACTACATTAGGTACTTATTTTCTATAGTTAAACTTAAATCTATTAAAACCATTATAGTCTTTGAATTAAAAATATGAAATTCCTACTTAGATAATAATATAAAATTAGGATTACTATTGGTGTGTACATATATTAGTGTCAAATGTTTTTCTTTTCATATTAATTCAAGTTAGTATCGTACGCAACAAGTTTCATGTCATGTTGACGTGAAGTTGTGTGGGTAAAGACTGAACCATATTATTTTATATATTTAAACCATAATTAATTGGTAACAAATTGTTGAGTGATAATCCGAGAATAATCTAAAATATGTCCAGACTCTACTGCCAAATTCTAGTTTCTTTACAACAACCTTAATGATGCTAGAATTAAGTTACAGAAAGAACAAGCCCTACATAGTTACACTCGGGATCTCTCCTTCCACAATTATCTTCTCAGAACAAAAGCCGTAATTCACTGGCTTAATGAAGCACACAAATCCATCAGATTTTTCTTCAACTCCTTATTAGCCCCTAAGAAATCCACAAAATCGGTGCCCTTAAGAATCATAATGATGGTATTGCTATGGTCAATCAATCATTATAAATGTAGCCTTCAACTGCTATAGGGACCTATTAGGCTCTAATTCTTATTGTAACTCCTTGAATCAAGCCTTGACAAATTATTGTGACAGAGTCTTGTGTACTTCTTACTAAAACTATCACCATATAGGAGATCAAACAAGTGTTGTTCAGTTTCAAATAGAGCAAGACCCTAGGCCCTGATGGATCCAATGCTACTTTCCTTTAGAGCACTAGTGATTGATTATACTGGTGAATTAGTAGTGATAGTGTCCTTGAATTCCTCAGTAACAGTAAGATGCTAAACGAGTTGAACAAAACTTAATTATGTCTTATTACAAAGAAACCAAACCTAAACTACCTGTAAGATTTCTGCCCAATCTTTTATTGTAACTTAGTTTATAAGGTTATAGCAAAGATTTTGTCTTTGACGTTGATCAAACTATTAATTAGCCCATACTAGGGAGAATTTATTAATGGCAGAAATATTAGAGACAATCTCCTAATAGGCTAATAACTCTTTAAAGAATATAATGCCAACCCCTCAATCATAAGTTATATACTCAAAGTAGATTTTTACGAAGCATGAGTATTATCTTAAATTGCCTAAGCTTTCAACTTCCCCCTATAGTTTATTTTATGGGTTAAATCCTGGACCTTTGCCACATCCTTTAGCATATTGGTTAACAGATTCCTTATTGTTTAAGTCGATAAGAGGAATAATATAGGGGGAACTATTGTCCCCCTACCTATTCACTATATCAACTTAGATGCTAATAAGAATAACTTATAAGAACATTACAAACATGAGTGGTTTTGAGTGCCATTATAAGCTCAAATTATTTAACTTGTCTTATGTTGACAATCTCCTCTTTTTCTGTGGCGATGATCCACAATCCCTGTCTGCCATTATATCCTCATTTAGAAGCTTTTCAAATATGTTTAGGCTAGAGATCAACCTAGAAAAGAGTAAGCTAATAGTCTTAGCTATTGTCTCTAACACGAACTCCCTACAACGTATCTCAGGTATGCAACAACAAGAATTGTCTTTCATTTATCTTAGCTTGCCCATAATTTTTAAGAAATCGAAGTTTATTGAGTGTATACGTCTTGATCTCACTAGGAATAGAGTATTTGCATGGAAAAACAAATTCTTGTTGCTAATAAGTAAAATACAATTATTAAAAGTGACTCTAATGAGCTTACACACTCATTGAGGGACATACCTTATCCTTCCAAATAAAATTATCAATGAGATAGAGAGACTAATCAAGCGTTTCTTGTAGACTGGATACCCTAACAACCCTCATCGTGCTAAGGATGGTTAGTCAGCTATATTTTCTCCAAACAGGAGGGAGGTCTCAGTTTAATTTCTCTAAAGTCTAAGAACCAAATTATTATTGATAAAAGGATATAGAGATTGCTCAAAAATAGAGAGGTAATGTAGGTTAGATGGATGCATGCTCACTACCTATCAAATAATAGTTTTTGGAATCTAAAAGCAAGTAATATCTTCTCTTGGCCTTTAATTGAAATGCTCTGGTTAAGAAGTGTTATATATACTCATATCAAAATGCACATAGGAAATGACTATGCATCTTGGCTATGTTTTGACAACTTTTGCTCGATCAAACCCCTATACATAACGTAAGACTTGAATTCACCCAGAACTAGGTTCCTTTTGTTCTCCAAAGTTGTGGTGATTATTCAAGATGATTCCTAGAACTACTCCTTCAAAGGAATGTTTCCTATCTTTGGTGATCTCCCCAACTACAACCTTAATTCAGAAGCCTTGGATCATCCTACTTTAACTATAGATAAGTTGAGGAGCTTTACAAAGGCCTCTTACTAGGAATACTTTAGACCTCAGCTCTACAAAGTTAATTGGTGTAATCTTATTTGGCATAATTCCATCATTCCCAACGCATCAACTAATTAGCTCGTGGCTCTAGGTAAGTTAGGACTAAAGACAAATTAAAGGGTAATCGTAATAGATAATGCATCTTATACGTGGTTAAATCTGAATCCATCTCCCACCAATTTTTTCAAATGATCTTTTATCCTAACCCATTTGGACTAGTATACAACAAGGGTTGAATATATTTTTCAACTTAACAAATCGCTAAGCATTATTGTCTGGGCAAGAAATTATGCAAGCAAACTAGTTAAAGATGCAATCCTGATCAGAATTGCTTTCTCCTATTGCATTTCTGTCTCATGGTCAATTGAATACATAAAAACATGTAAATAAGAACCAAAAGCTAGCAGACAGTATGCTTCAATGGATAAGAGAACTCCTTGTAGTGAAAAAATATTACGAGGATATAAGTGAAAATCCATATAGAATGTGGGGCCTAACGTAGTCAGTTATCATACTCACCTTCAATAGAGTTTTAACTAGGTCGCTATATTATTGTAATATTCCCTTAGATGATATTCCCTCCTAAGGTCTTATTGTGGATTTGGCATGAAGCAAGTGGTGTACATGTAGCAACTAGTCTGCTTATATATGTGTTCTTTTAAAACTTGTATGGCTCCCCTTAATAGCCAAATATTTTTTGGAATAAAAACTTTATTTAATTGCAAAAAAATTGAGATGTTATAATAATAATTATAAATAGTTATTATGACTAAGCTAAAATAAACTCTAAATGGAGTTCTCACTGTATTTATTAATTTGTTTATATATTTAAAATTACAAATTATATACCAACTATAATATTTTGATTGATTTGTAACACGTCCAAACACAAAGTAATGACAGGGCCCTTAGGTCTTGCTAGGAACTAGTTTCCTTAAAGTGAAAGTACATTTTAAATTGTAGATTGATTCAAGTGGAGACAATTTTCTATTATCCAAACTTTATTGGCAACCCTATTTGAATATTATATCCCACAAAAGTAAATACAATATAATATATTATTAAAATTAGTTGGTCATATTTGTATGGTGTGCACTCTAAAGAAATTCACAAGTATAGAATGCTTAAGAATGTATATAAACATATTGCTATCAATCCCTCATTTCACTTGGCAATCAAATTTCAAGATACCATATTGTTACTTTCTTACTAGCAAACTAAAAGTAAGCAAGTGGAATGGAAATAGCTAGTTCTCAGCAACCAAAAAAAAAAGTTATTATGTATGAAAGGTGAAATTTTCACTATATCATTAAGCTTTTGAAACTGATAGTTACAAGGTAGTCAAATATTTAATATCTTTAAGTCATCATCCTTCAAATAAATATGAAAACTTTGTCAACATAAAGTAAAATTTAAAGAATTAAAAATTCATATGTTTGTTGAATACTTCTTGAATAATAATGTATAATATATTATATGTATTATTCACATATAAACTGATGGAGAATGTAAAGACACTACTAAAGAAGAAACATCAATATGATATGTCTTGTTGAAGTTTGTTAAACAATATACACAATGCTTGTTGATTTTTTTTCAATTTCTTTATGTAATTTAACACATAAATAACTCCATATTTTCCATGTCACAAACTAGTGGTTGATAATGGGGATTTTTAGAGTATTGACTTTGAATATATAAATATGTTTGTATATCAATGGCTTATTATGCCATGTACAAATCTAACTTTTTCACTTTTTAGATACTCTTTTTAAGAATACAGAATTCCTTTAAGTATAAGTTGTGTGTATGCTCTTAAAATCTAAAGTGTGCTTCTGTTCTTTTTTTGGGTTTAATATACACATTTGATGATAGCTTTCATTTAATTCCCTTTTATACATATCTATATTGATTATTCAATTAATGAATTATGTTTATTTACTAGTTTAGAATTAAGAGGTGCATGTTTTGATTATTCAATTTATTGTACTAATTTAATTATATTTATTTTTATAGATAAATAGAAGGAAGTTCATGTGCTCATTATATTTCAACCTAATTAGGAATATTTGACGATCCATTTTGGGCTCATGCGAGAATGGATTTTAGTATGAAGAACTATAATATTTGTTTGTATTGTAACAAACATTTCAAAGGCTAGAGAATCATCTGATTAAAGAAATATTTAGTTAGGAAGAAAGGTGATGTATAGCCTTGTAAGAAACTTGGCCATGTTTTAAAGTGGAAAATGAAGAATTTAATTGAAGAGTATTAAAATGAGAAAGAAAAAAAATGAAAAGGTTGAAATATGAATAGGTAGTAAAAGTTCTTTACATAGTGTTCAGGATAATATTGGCAATGTTGAAGATGGTATTCCTACTCAACAAGAAGGGATTCCTATAATTGAAATGATGAAAAGAAAAAGACAAGTGCCTAACTTTTTTTCTCTATGAACAATTCAACCTTTAATTCTTAGTGTCAGGTCTAATGCTAAAATAGTGGTTTCCAAGATTATACTTGACGATCATGAATTTTGGTGTCAATTTGTAGTCGAAGTTTGTGAACCTTTGGTGAGAGTATTTCATCTGAATAGTAGTGATAAGAAGAAATATTATTTTTATGTTTTCATGGAGAGGGCGAAGCAAGCAATCAAAACCAATAGAAAAAATAAGCCTTCCTGTACACCTTATCTTATACTCATTAATGAAAGATAGGAAGACAATTTTACTCTTTACTTTTTGTTACTGAGGCCTTTATGCATTTGAGTGTCTATTTTAAACTAGGTTTTACAAAAAAGAAAAAGATGAAGCTAATAAGAGAATCTTATTAATTATAATAATAATTATTTCATTATTTTAGTTTTTACTTTATTTTGTTAATCAATTTCAACGAACCTTCCCTTCAATCCTAAAATTTAGTTTATTTATGACAAAAATTAAACACACACTCTCTGTGTATACAATCATCACTCACCACTATTACAAACTTAGTTGTTAAGAGTTAGGTTTTTTTTGCTGGTGTGTTTGATGCACATCAACGATTTTATCCCAAACCATTTCTTCTATTAGAAATGCCTCTTTCAAACTAACATACATATGTTCTCAATACGTATCCTAAAATTATGCCTTTATCTCTAATTTATAGAAAGGAACAAGTTATAGGTTACCACATATCATATGGTGTTTAACTAAAAGGCTTTTAAGAAATAATTATTTTCATCCTAAAAATTTTCAAAAGTGCATGCTCATATATGTGAGCCATATACAACAATCCTAATTTGGCTTAGGTAGGGTTGTATCCATGTTAAAACCTTTATACATTAATCAAGTTTAAGAAATGCTTGAACTTCTCTATAGTAACTTGCTTTGTCAACATGTTAGTTTCATTATTTGAATTATGGAACTTTTTCCAATAAGATATTTCTAGATGTAATTAAATCCTTGAACTTATGAAGTCTCACATCGATATACTTATTCTTTGCATGATACACATCTATATACTTATTCTTTGCATGATACACTTAACTTTTAGCCAAGTAAATGACACTTTTACTATTATAATTTATTTGAATTTCAGCTTAATTGATGCTCATCTCCTGCACTATCCCTATAAGCCATAACGGTTCCTTCGCAGCCTCAACTAATGTCATGTACTCTTCTTCACTTGTAGACAATGCAACCATAGACAATAATGTTGAGACAATGCAACCATAGACAATAATGTTGATTTCCAACAAGTAGGCCATCCTACAAAAGTAAATACATACACTATAGTAAACCTCTTTTTATTCAAATATCTTATATAGTCTGAATATATACATCCCACAAAAGAAAAATTACTTTACTTTTCACTAAATACAATCTTATGGTTTGACATATCTCTTAAGTATATCCATTTGATTTCTTTCCAATATTGTCTTAAAAGTGTTGACATGTAGTTACTAATCTCACTGACAACATAAAATGAATATGGCCTCGTATAAATCCTTGTATACATTAAATATACCATAACAATAGCATATGGTACCTTAAACATATCGTTGACTTTTGCAGTTGTTTCTTTGTACTATTATAAGGATTTTCTAAAGTAATTTTCTAATGGACTGCTTATAAGTTTAGTTATGTCCATTCCTAATATGTCCAATAACTTTAGAATGTAGTTAAATTGAGATAATAGCAAATTTTTAGTATTTCTATCCATACGAATCTTTATTCTTAGTATTCTCTTGGCAGTACCCAAATCCTTCATCTCAAATTTCTTTTTAAATAAAGTCTTTAGTTCATGCTTATCATCAATACTCTTTACAATAATTAATATATCATCCACATATAGTAGTAGAAAAATAAAAGATCTATCATTAAGACTTTTATTATATACATAAAAATCATACTCACATCTCTTCTAACTAATTTAGATCATATAAGAGTCCAACCTTTTATATTATTACCAGATTGCTTTAATCAATAAAGTAACTTCTTTAATTATATACTAGATGCTCCTTTTCATATTGACTACACCTCTCATATTGTTTTATATAAAATTTTTCATCTAAGTCATTATGAAGGAAAGTTTTCTTTAGATCCAACTACTCCAAATGTATATTCAAAGTAGCTACTAATGCCATAAAAATCTTAATGAAAATATGAAGAACCACTGGGGAGAAAATTTTATCATAACAATCCGCTTCCATTATATGTACACTTTAGCTACTAGTTAAGCCTTGAACTATTTTCCTTCTTCTTCTTTTTTACTATTGGCTTCCTCTTGTATACCTATTTGCACCTTATAGGCCCCTTTAGGAAGCAACATCAACTCCCATTTATGGTTCTTATTTAAAGACTTCTCTTCTATTATAGATCCCATCCATTTATCCTTTTCTTTACTATTCATAGCCTCTTGAAAGTTAGTTAGATCTTTATTGCTTATGATGAGTACAAAGGATATTAAGTCTTCCCAACCATATCTATTTAGTAGCCTAATAGTATATCTCTCCCTATCTATAGTTATAGCGTGTAGATACTCTTCTCCTGATATTGGTTTATTTTTTAAACTAGAATTTTTAGCCTTTTTCAAGTTTGATATAGGCTAGCTTAGTTTCACTTATACCTCCTCTGTATTTGTTTTTGTTGATCATAACACATCTTCTCTATATGCTTGCTTCAATATTTACTACTCATCAAATATTGTATCCCTACTAATCACCATCTTATTTGATGTTGGATCCTATAACTTATATCTTGTTGCATTGTTAGAGTAGTTAATAAAGATACACTTTTTTAACTTTGAATAAAGTTTTAACCTATCATCACTAGAAACATATATCTAAGTAGAACTCAACTAGACGTTTCTGTTTCAGAGAAATCTACTTTACTCCCATTGTCACCCTCCCATCCACTGATGTTTGTGTTGTTGATAAGGTAATACATCATACTTACAACTAGAACCTAAAAAAATTTAATGAGTCCTACATTTATCCTTAAACATTTGACACCTTCCAATTATGGATCTATTCATCCTTTATGTTGTTATGTTTTTTGAACTATATAGAGTTATTTATAGACCCATACATTAGTATGCATGTAGTATAAAACTCTTTTGATTTTATGCCCTTCCCTTTGAATTTCACCTTAAAATGTTTACTAAGCACACAAAACTTGAAAAAATCTAACTTATAGTGTTTGACACCCTTCAGTAGGCTTCTCTTAAGTTTTTTCTTCCCTTATTTATTAAGATGACCTAATCATACATCATAGCATATTACTATCATCATCTGGCTCTGCTACAACAACCTATTTACCTATTATTACGCTTCTCATCATTCTAAAGATTTTTCTCACTAATATTTTCCCTTTCATCATAGTTAATTCATCCACCTTAATTTTGTTTACATATATTTTATAACCAAAACTATTCAGATATAAGGCACCCAAAGAATACAAGTTCTTCCTCATATCTAATGCATGTCAAACATCACATAACATTCTAACAACACTATCAAACATCTTGATCTTGAATTATCCTATTCCAATGACTTTTATAAGCTTTATCATCCATCTAATGGTAAGTACCAAAATTTTCTTATATATGCAATACAAATAAATAATTATTTAGTATCATATAATATGAGTATCGTGTAATACCCCACTCCCATCTGACACATGCATGTGCGCCTTTTGGTCACATATACACATGCCTGACAAAAATGACGTGTTAACTATCTCACTTTCACTATATCATATGGCATAGTAATTAAAATAACAAATCACACATTTGCTAAAATCCAAAATTTCCTCATTTTATATCATAACCATAATGTACATTGTAGCTTTATGTTCAATATCATCTATATATATACAACATCTTCCTATGAGCATAAACAACTCAGTCTACACAGTAAGCTACAAACATGAGGAATGCATAAAAGACAATAAGAGACTATGCCTTCAATTCCCAGCTGACCGACCTTTGAGCCATGACTGATCGTCAAAGTTGCACAAAATATGCCTCTATAGAGTCTTAAAAGCTAGGTCGTCTCACCCTCAAACCAGAAATTAACAACAGTGTAATTTTGATGAGTTTTGCGAATTCACACAATTCATATCAACTTAATTAACATCAATTTTTATCACAACAATTTGTATTTCAGTCAAAAAATTTAATTAAACTATTACTTCATTACACTTGAATAAAACAAAATCAATAGTTTAATACCATGCATTCAAACATATAACATTCTTATAGCTTTACAAATCATTCAATGAATTCAAATCATATGTGAA
>JAOQMP010055940.1:0-10790 GCA_027563575.1 Erythroxylum pedicellare | reverse complement strand
TGAATTAATCACTTTATTAATCCTAATGTATCAATTCCAAAAGAATATATAAGTAATTGAGTTATAAAAACAAATTCGCACAGGATGTTATATTGAAAATAGCTATTATTTTATTAAAACTAAAATACATTTTATAAATACTTTTGATATGTTTTTATAAATTATTTATTTCATTACTTTCGAAAATAATTCTTTTACTTTTTTAAAAATCAATATATTATACTTAATCTAAATTTATATTCATAATTTTTTCCTTTCTATATTCTAATATTAGAAAATTCATTCCTAAGTCACTCTAATTAAATTTTTGTTAAGTGTAATTCCTTACTCGAAACCTTAATATAAGTTTTACTTTAAATCTTTCTCGTCCTTAGAGTGTTATAAGCATATCTTATTTCATAAAGTTTATAAAATTTCACCTTTTTCATTTTAATATATATATTATGTCACAACTTTAAATTTATAACAACATATAATTATGATATAATAAAGTTATTAATTTATCGAATATTAAATTAAGAAATATTTATATCGTTTTATTTAAACCACTTAATATTTCATTTGAATAAAACTATAAGTCATTAAATAAAAGTGTAGCATCACTAACTTCTTAATGTTTTAATTACTATAATGACTAATGAGCTAAATATTAACACAATTTGTGTTAAAAGTAATTAAGTTAGGTTTATATTAAAGGGTGCTATATACATTTACATATCATTAATGAGAAAAATACAATTTAAAATTAAAATCTTAATATGTATTTATTGGTATGATTAATTAGGAAATTTAATTCAATTAATTAGAAATTTGTATGAAAAGCCATTAAGTTAATAGTTATAGTTAAGAATTTCAATTCAATTAATTACAAATTTTAAATTTACTTAAATAATTTATTAATTATTATAAGAGAGAACTGATAAAACCAAATTCATTAACTATAGCAAATTTTGTTGTACACGAATGATTATCTAAATCATTTTACAAAAAAGAAATAATTACAAAATTAAGATAATATCATCCTAGATAGACTGGAGAGTGGAGAATGAGAGAGCATCATCTAATTGACTAATTGTATTTATTGTCAAGATTGTTAACAATTTGGATCCAATCATTTGTATGTACAAGCATTAGATTTAGCAATATAATATAAAATAAAAAGAATATTTAGTAATGTAAAATTATATAAAAAGAAATTTAAAAATACCTTCATCTTCATATATTTATCAAAATAACCTTCAATTGGTTGATTAATTTCAGTAGTCCCCTTTGCATTAATACCTGTGGCTGTAAGAAAATAAAAAACACAATATTAGGTAAGATTATATAAAGATAGATAAAATAAATATATTATAAATAAAAGAATTAACCATCAATATCTTCATTATTTAACCAACTATGAGCACACATGAGAGCTTTCACAGTGCGATAATGAAGTCAACCACGATGAGGAGTAATGGCCCAACCATTAGTAATAAATACAGACTCTAAAGCAACGGTTGATGATGGAATAGCTAACAAGTTCGTGCAATGGCCTGTAAGATCAGAAAATTATGTGTAGACGTCTTCCACTATGACAATATATCAAACGACTCACCTTCAGTTTCAAGAACACAATCTATGGAAAAATATTTATATAACTCCATCGTATTGGAAGAAATCCTAGCCCTTTTCTCTTTCAAAAAAATTGAAAGAGAATCTATCAATAATAGGTCAGAAGAAAAGATCAAACTTCAAATTGAAGTTGAAGTTGAACTACCTACAACACTACTAAGATCCCAACCATTAGTTATTGTTTCAAGGTATGTAGATGCTCTTGAGATTCACCAGTGTACAATGCATTATAAATATATTCAACCCTATCCATCTTATATCTTGGGTCTAACACATGTAATACTACAACAATATCTCCAACCTTAGGTTAATAAGAATTAAACTTCTCCGCCATCTGCTTCACCATAGTTTGAATCACTGCATTGGAGTCAAACATCCACAATGATAAAAACATATTTTATGTTAGGCATAGTGCTAAAGATACAATGCAAAGTTAGCTATTTTGTTCTTAAGAATAATTATATCCAATTATTGAATAATTTCAACTTCATACAAAGTTCTCTAGCCAAGTCCCATTAATCCTCTGATGGTATGCAAGTATACTAAGAATCCCTTTTGGCTAGTCTAATAAATAGCTGAGCATATGGGATTGCCAACTCTAACATCTTAAAGGTTGAGTTCCATCTGGTAGGACAATCTAAAACCAACTTCTTTGAATTTGGAATGCATAAAATTTGTGCATCTTCAAAAGTTTCAAATCTTTTAAAAGTTTCACTCTAATATAAAACACTATTCTGAATACACTCTATCACTTCCTTTATCGTCTCTAACCTAGCCTTCACAATCAAGTCAAGAATATGAGCAAAACAATGCATATGAAATAACCTACCTCCATCTAATAAGCTCCTAACCTGCATCTTACCCTTCAACTTCTCAATCAGAGCATCATTTTTGCTGCAATTATCGACTATGATAGAGGATACTTTGTTGTTGATGTTCAAAATCATCAAACAACTTTTCAACACATTTGCCAATTTTTCAATTGTATGCAGTGTCGGCACATAAACGAACCTATCATGAAAAAGAATACTAACGTGAATCATAAATTCATAAAATAATGAAAAAAGTAAATGATAATAATATTAAATAATATAAATTACCTCAAAAGTCTATTGCATAACTTCCAATCATTATCAATATAATGTGTCATCACTGCCATGTAATCCTTCTTTTAGTTATCAGCTATCCATATGTCCATTGTTATGGCAATTCGTCCTTGAATAATAGACAATGCTCTTAATGTTTCTCTCTTTTTGTCCTTATAAATTTTGAAAATATCATTTCTTAATGTATTCTGACTTGGAACCTTGAAAGTCAGTTGGAGTGAATTAAGAAATATCCTGAATCTCTTGCTTTTAATCATAGACAATGGTTGTTCATCTCCAGTAACCATATTAGCCATCAAAATTCTTGATCTATTGTTGTCAAAAGTTGTTACGGTCATTTCATTCTTTCCTTTCATAAGGTCAGGGGTCAAAAATGTTTAACCTCTTAAAATCATCTTCCTTCTAGTACAAGATTCCGTATATCTCTTTAAATGAGACATTTCACCTTTCAAACTACTTGAATACAACTTATGAAAATAATTACACTGTACTTTTTCAATTTTGTCAATCAATATAGTCTTCTTAAAGTGATTCCAAACTTTATTTTTATGTTGACTAACTTACTTTTTATTTGAACTTCTATCGTCATTTGGTGTTGGAATAGAAGTTTCCACTCCTACTTTTAGTATTGGATTAGAACTCTCAACTGAAGGAATATGCTCATCCATCTGACAAAAAACATATAAATACTTGAGGTTAGAAATAAAAATGTAATAGAAAATAAACATTCTTAATCAAATTACTTTACCTACATTCTAGTTAAAATATTCCATATAAAACAAAATGTTCAAGAAAATCAAAGCATGTCTAAACTTTGAATATACTAGAATGTCCAAGTAAGTTAGGTTGATGTATGCTAGACATTAAAGTGGTTCTCCAAGTAAGTTAGCAGAATATGGTAGAACTGTGAAGGCAAAAGGGCCTACCTAATGCATGACGTGCCATCCAAGTTGGCTCTTCAACTGTTTATAGAACAACTCCAAGATAATCTTAAAGGCCAAATATGGAAATTGAAAATATCCTAGTACTAATCCCATATTAGCTCAATTATATGTCAAGTACCTCATAATAGGTGGAGCAAACTATCTAACACGTTCATTTATATAACCATAATACATGTATAATTGTGTCTCGAAATTATGAGGATGTATCATAAGGTCTAGAGATTGAAAAATAACCATCAATCAAAATTCAATTTTTGTAGTATTAATTCATAAATTTTCTTATAAAGTAAAGAAAAGGAATTGGAACTAGCACTACAACTAGCCATTGATATCATGAAGATTAAGCCAGCCAATAAAGCCAAAAGCCAAAAGGGCAAAGTGATTTCTATTTGAAACCATTAACTTATAGGGTGGTGAGAGTAAGCAAGAGGGTGAGGTGTGGGAAGTTGATCTGCATATGAATCATTCCTTTATGTTCTTTAACATTTCACCTTTTCTATTTCTTTAGCCTTAGGTGTCTTTGGACAATATATTAACTAGAATGAGGAATATTTCTTGTATGACATACCAATTTGGTTTGTTGTGTATCACGATCCCGCTATATTTAGTTGACTGATCCTCTAGTAGTAATAGAAGGAAAGCTATTATGCTCCTACAAAGAGAGTTACACAAAACATTAAAAAAAATTGCGAGTTTATGAGCATTAAAGTTATCAATTTTACATACAAACTAAGATTTGATATTTTGGATTTACGAAGAACAACATACACATTGGCAGAAATCAAGTTATCAAATCATTCAGTGATCCAAAGGCTCAATAGCGGTCTTAAAGAGGAGGATATAAACCTTGCCAATGGAAAAATACAAGAATCCTCTTATAGAATGTGTTACGTGCAAACCAAAGCTGGTTCCAACTATATAGTGCCAAGCTGGTCTACATGCAAAGTCAAATTCCTATAACGGGAAGCAACAAATAGAATAACCTGGTTTTCGATGGCTCTTAAGTGTGGATAAGTATATTGTATACCAAACTATTCCATAAGTTACTTAGGAAACAAGAGTGAATACAACCTAGGCTGGGCACCCCTTGCACAGAGATGAATGTTATTACTACCTTTAATTTCATACTCTAATTCAATATAACTACAAAGAAGCACAAATTGACTTTGAAGTTGAACTTTTTCATGGAAAAGATGAATGCAACATAACACCAACTACTTAATATGATATGCTTCTATGATCGTATAATTGAGTGATTAATAAACTAATCCATTGACGAGTAAGAAAATATGATCTGAGACAAATGATATAGCATGGCCATGTTTAATAAGTTATCATAAAAAGCATGAAAGAGAGATATCACAATGGAAAAACCATTGTTTTTTTGTAATGGCACAAGCTGTTCATAGTTTCTTTTTCATTTCCCCAAATTTTGGGTCCATTTCCTTTTACCATGTTTTTGATAGCTCGTTTCTTTTATTCCTCAGTTTCCTATTCTAGAGCTATGAACTCAATACTAACCCAGGGTTAATAGAAACAGAAGATCAAAATACTAATATAGTAGGAAAGATGGTTTGAAGTATGAAATCAAACAAATTAATATCTGTAGCATTTCATGAAATACATTACAAACATCATCCCATATTCCCAATATTAACATACAAAGTTCTCAAATTAGCCACAACATATCTTAAGACAATCAGAAAAACCAAATTGACGAAGATAGAATGAGAGTTTACCTTCGACATTGCCACGATAGATGATATACGGAGAAGAAGATCAAAGGAACAAAATGATATGAAGAAGAAGAATAGAGAAGTTAAAAGTATTGTGCGAGTGCGAGTGAGAGTGAGAGTGAAATTGTGAAAGCAACTGGGTCACTAGGTGAGTGTGAGTTCTCAGGGATGAAGGGATATGGAGGCAGGTAGGAGGTTGAGGGGCAAGGGCAAGTGTGTGAGGGAGGGAGGCATTTGGGCTATGTGGCTTTCGTTTAATGAGAGGCAAAATGATGTCGTTTTTGCTTGCAAGAAAACGACATCATTTTGGCTCATATTTTATTAACTGTCTTATATCTTAAACGACATCATTTTACTCTTAAAGCAAAATGACATCATTTTATAGGTGTAAGAAATATTTTAAACATGGACAAAATGACGTTGTTTTGTAACAAACAAAACACGTAGTTTTGCAAGTGCCCGCAGATAGACTATAGGCTGGATTGCTAGGCTCGAGCCATGAACTGGCATGAACACCTTGGCCTACGGTCCATGGCCTGGCCCAAAATGTCATAAGCCATACTCAATCAACTGGTGGGCTAGTTTGACTGGGTCAAATCCTTTGACCACAGGTCGGGTCGGGTATATTTTGACATCCTTAGTCAAAACGGTGCCAATTAAGGCATTCTTGTAAGATATTTATGCCGTATCAAAGAGAGAAATTTTAGCTATTGTTGGAATTCCTTTTCTTCCAAGTAATATTAAGATCATTCAAATAGTGCCTACATGGAGATGTGTGCAATCCTAATCTAACCATAATGAGATTAGCTAAGAGGGAACTCAAAATTTATTTATTGATTTGTAGAAGTGAACTTTACACCACATTGGTCTTATCTAGATCTTTGGATCAATTTTTTAGGTTAGGGTTTATGTGTGGAGATTAGGGAGTGAATACTCTTTGTCAAAGATCTAAATCTATGATATAAACTATATAGACTTAATAAAGGTAGCTGAGTGTTGTAAATTTTACAATAGTCAAATAAATGGGTTATTTTTACAAGGTTTTCTATTTTATTGGAGAGAATTTTCATATGAGGGGGAAATTGTCCCAAAGAAAGAGATAAAGAGAAATGAAAGGTTAAAGAGGTAAAAACTTCACTTATGTTTATCTTAACCTCTTCCTACTAACTCTTATCATCAATAACTTTACCACCCTCACTAGAAATAATTAATAAATAATTAAATATATATTCATCTTCAAATATTTTATCAAAATAATACCCACTTGATCGATGAATATGACTAGTCATCTCTGTATAAATACATGTAGTTGTATTAAAGGAAAATTAAAAAATCAAAATTAGGTAAGATAATATTAAAAAGAAAAGAATTGACGCTCAATATCTTCATCATTTAACCAACTTCGAGTACACATAAGGGCTTTTATAGTACAAAGATAAAGTCGAGCATCATAAGAGACTAGTGCTAAAAGCAGACTTTAAAGTAACGATGGACAATGAAATTGCTAACAAGTCTCGTGCAATTAGTTTCATAATTGGAAAAATATTTTTACAACTCTTTTACCCTAATAATATATCAAACTGCACATTTTCAACTTCGGTCATACAATCTTCAGTCAAATATTTATTTAATTCCATTATATTGTATGAAGCCTTAGCCCTTTGTTCTTTCATAAATTTGAAAATGAAAGTAATAAACTGTTTTTAGGAGATGAGCCCGAACTTGAAACTGAAGACAGAATTGAACAACTTGAACTACTACGATCCCGATTATAATTTTGTCCGTTATAAGTTGATAATCATTAAAAAATTCATACCAAAATTATTTAATGACATCTACATGCTCTTTGGCTCAATCACCATATATTACATTATATATAAAATTAACCCCGCCATCTTATATCTCCAGTCCAGCACAGATAAGATTGCAACAATATGTCCAACCATAAATGAATAAGAATTCAGCTTCTCCATCGTTTGCTCTATTATAACCCAAATAACCTCATTGGAATCAAACATCCAATCAGATAAAGCATTCTTTATCTCACACATAGCTAAAGCAACATTGCAAAGTTGGTCATTTTGCTCTTGAAAACAATCTAGTTGCATTATAAAATAATTACAACTTCTTACAAAGTTCTTTAATCAACTCACATTATTCTTCTGTCATGTAAGTGTAATGAGAGTCTCTGTGTCTCATCCTACTAAACACATCAACATATTGGAATGGCGACTCTAACATCTTGAAGGTTGAGTTTCATCTAGTTGGCAATCCAAAACTGTCATCTTCATACTCGGGATGCATAGAAATTATGCAGTTTCTTCAAATTTTACAACTCTTTTAGGTATTACACTCTAATATACTACACTATTCCAAATTCAATATATTCCTTCATCTATAATATTTAATCCAACGTTCATAATAAAGTTCAAAATATACACAAACAACAATTATGGAATAACCTTCTACCAATCAATAAGTTCCCAACCCGTATATTATTTTTGTCCTTTTCATCGTAGCATTATTAACTACAATTGTCAACTGTTATGTTGAATAATTTTCTTTTGACATTAAAATTCATCAAACAGTCTCCTATATAATGTCAACCTTTCACTTGTATATGGTGTTGACACATAAATGAAGCTATCATGTACAAATATTACTAACATCAGTCATATAATAATAAAAAAGTAAATGATAACAATATTAAAGAATATAAATTACCTTAAAATTTTATTGGATAAATTCCAATCATTGCTAACATAATGTGTCATCACTGCTCTTGTTTTGGTTATCGATTATCTACATGTCTGTTGTAATGAAAATCCATCATTTATTACTCGACAACACTCTTAAAACCTCTTTCTTCTTATTCTCATTTATCTTAATAATGTCCTTCTTTAATATATTCTGACTTGGAAACTTGAAGATTAGTTGTAGTGAGTTGCAAAACATCCTAAATCTTTTGGTATCAACCATAAATACTAGATGTTCATCACCAATTACCATAGAGTTCATCAAAAAACCTTGATTTGTTGTTCTCATAAGATGTTGAGGTCATCTCATTCTTCCCTCTCATAAGGTTAAAAGTCAAAAATATTTGACCTCTTAATACCATCTTCTTTCTACTATACGAATCCACATGTCTCTTTAAATGAGAGGTTCCATCTTTTGAACTCCGGGCCAACATCTCTTGAAAATATTTACATTCGGCTTTTTCTATTCCGTCTGTTGATTTAGTCTTATTAAATTTATTTCAAATTTAACTTTCAATTGAGTTCAAGTTGAACTTCTATCTGCACGTGGTGCATGATTGGAAGTTTCTACTTCTATCTTTGGTAATGAATTAGAACTCTGTAATGAAGAAATACGCTCATCTAATTGATCTGGGCCTAACACATAGTAAACGGGCTAGGCCTAGGTTGACCGGGCCACGAGTCAGGCTTGGGCCAGGGTTGCCCAGTTTGACGAAGCCCGTGGCCCAACCAAGAGAGACAAAAGGACATCATTTTGATTTAATTTTTTAAAAAATTTAGAAAATGGCGCCATTTTTTACAAAATGACATTGTTTTCTAATTTTTTTAAAAAATTAAATATGGTCAAGCCAGTCCAACCCACCTTTGACCCGTCAAGCCACAAGCCACCTAGCTCTCGGAGGGGTTGGGCCACGGGTCGGGCAGTCCTTGACATGTCATGGGTCGAGTCGGGCCGAGCCAGTTGCCATTCATACATATAAATATATATGATATTTATAATCATAATTAAATAACATTATTATTAATAGATATTCATTGTATTAAAATACAAGCCGTAAGATAAGCAATTACAAAATGAATAAAGATAGGTAAAAATGAGTTGGTTGGGATATGCAAAATATTTGATTTGTTCAAATTTGTGGATAATATTCTAGAAAGTTGTCTTAATATTATCTTCTCATTTTCTTACTCATTTGTTACTTTTTCTATATCCAAACCAAGCATTCTTGTGGTTTCACTACTTAGACTTTCCACCATATGTTGTATGAAATAACGAAATTTGAGGTTAAATTATCATGTTACAACTTTGATAGAAGCAAGACATTGACTGACATCATCTAATTTATTCCAAACAAAAGTCAACTACAACTTTGGTCAGAAGATCATATAGAAGAAGATTCAACCTCATATGTATTATCCAAACAAAAGTCCAAACAAATAATGGTTATACTAAAGCATACTACTATGAAAAAATATAAAGAATTTTCTTAGTTGTGATGCCTCAGTAACATGAGCATTTCATGCAAAACTGTAAAGAATATGCAAATCAACTTCTAACCTAGAATGCCAAGTAAGTCAACCGACTAAGTAAAAGTATTAGATTATTAGTTATTGAATCACTACATAACAATTCTAAAATTCGATATATTGCAACTGTTATCCTTATATATACTTACTATTTGCAACAAAATTTTAAACTTGTTAATTGTTATATGTCGTGAAGTTTATGGGATATTTCCTCAAATACTTTACGTGCATTAGCTAAATCACTAAACCTTGCATAAATATCCATCGAATAAGTCCTTACGTATAATTTAGATCCCCAATCATAACTCCTCAATCCTCTCCAGACAATCAAACATGTTTATGAATATAAATAATTCGAAAAAAGCAAATTTGAGTAGAAAGTGCCTTAAGGCTTTGATGAAATAAGACGCTTGCTAGTGGGTGGCAAAGAGGGCAGAGGTGGCGTTTACAATTGGCAACTGGTGGCTTTGCTTCATTTTGCTTCTCAGCTAAAACGACGTTATTTTTCTTGTTTAGACCTGACCTGAGGTCTGATCAACTCGAGCCTAGCCTATTGTGTAACACCCCACTCCCGTAAGACCCGAACCTGACATCGATGGATGATGTCTGAGCTCGTGCCCCGCGAGGGTGGTGTGCTAGAACACTCAATCATTCAAAACTCGGTATAAACCTTTTTTTAAACCACAAACACGATATGTGAAAATCCATAACCAAATCGAGCTCCTCTTTATTTCATAAATATTTTCAATCAACACAATAAAGTCAACAATATTTTCAATAGCCATGTGGGCCCTTTCACAAATACGAAACACTTTAGTTGTTTCAAAATACAAATTTATACAAAAAGTTGTGGAATAAACAATTCAATACAATTTAAAGAAATGCAATGCAGACGCCAACTGATCCCGACCTCTATCCTTCACTTGTATGCTGTAAGTATACTCCCGTTAGCCTAACGGGGTATTCTTTTGATCCTGAAAAATAATTACAAATTTTGGGTGAGTTTTGTGAACTCAATGAGTGATCACCATCGATGGCTCACCCAGTCACATAACACATAATTCATAGTATTTCACATCTCACATTCAATCTCACATTTCACATCCA
>JAOQMP010055883.1:0-10795 GCA_027563575.1 Erythroxylum pedicellare | reverse complement strand
TTCCAGCTTATTAACCAAATGTCATTCCACTAAAGACAATTAGTTGAACTCTTGAATTACTAAATATTATGAGAACATATGTTTCAAATAAGACGTCTAATTGTAAACTTTATTATAAACCATATTATAACCGTCCGCACAATAAAAGGTAAAATTAACGTTTTACCCTTATGTTGGTTTTTCCTTATAGGTATCCCGTTTTACTCTATATGGTTATTAAAATATAAGATCTCATCTTGGTGTTAAGATTTGATGGGTAGCTAGTCCATTAAACTACTAGCACCAGTTTAATCACCAAACTCCGTAAAACATCTAGAAGTGATGATATCACTATAAACTCTTTATTTGAGTAAATCTTGCCTGATACACGTTTCAATTAATGATTCCAGTATGTAGAACTGAATTGATACTCTATAAAAATGCATTCCTATCATATCAAGAATTATAATAAAATACATACGAATTCACCACTCATCAAGATTGTGGTTCGTAATAAAAGAATGCTAATGTGTATGTTTTAAAATTAAAGTAACGACCCACTTTATTTTTTAAAAACATACTTGATTTTAAATTCATTTAATAGTATCATTATCAATAGTTAACTACTATCATGATATGATACTCATCATTCCCTTGAAGTAAACTCTTTTACTTAGACGGAGATAAATCGCAACACTACAGTCTAAACTATAATCAAGTGACCAACTTGATTATTCAACTGTGAATAAACTAATTTAGATTGTAATAATATACATGTTTCCCATACATCTCCATGTATATGTATATTACTTACAAAAAAATATTGGTACCTTATGACTAGATATATAACGCTCATACAAATAAAACCAAACTCTTTTGTTTTATTAATAATAAATATTTTCATTACAAAACTGTAACTGAAGAAGATACAGTTATATATAAATACACTTGCTTTCCAGGGCATTATATTTACATAACTCCAACATTCTATATATGTAATGTAATTATTAATGTTTTCATTTCAGGTTCAACTTCTACTTGATTGTTTCCTCATCATGAACTTTTGTTGTAAATTGCAATAGTTTAAGAGTTAAGAATATTTATTGTTCTTTTTTTATGTTTTGATGTAATTATAATTTATTATATGATGAAATTGTATTATTTTAATATTTTAAATACTTTGTATTATTTTTAATTTTATATTTGTATGATGATGATTGTGTTTCTTCATATTAATGGTGTAATATCCTACCTTCTAAACTTGTTAAGAGAATAAAATGTTAGATTAAGTCAAATGAGTTATTTCATTTAAGAATTTACGAGGTGCATTTTATTCACAAGCATAACATTCGTATACACATATGAATCATGATTTAAAAAACATTGCAAGGTAGTATGTGCACTCAATTGACATATTCCAGGGTATGGAACAAAAATGAATGTGCATTCCCAATGTTTTGCGTTTTGATTTACCAATATCATGAATGGATGGATTATAATTAGTGAATTGGAAATTTATTGTTACAATTGAGTAATTGATGAGGTGATATGAGCATCTAGTATAAGAAAAATGTTAAAGAGCAAGATAAATTGATACATGAGAAATTAGGATGATTAGGCCTATGAAATGGTGACATGTGGTATTGAGAATAAGCGATAAATGACTCAGTTAAATGGATGATAAGTGGCTTGAGCACAATTGCGACAAGTGACCCTCTAAGTTTGTAAAAGTTAACACTTTAGACTTGTGACATATGGAGCAATAGAATGGTGACATGTGTAGCTTGACAATTGGTGACATATGTAGCCTTAGAATTGAAGACATGTGTAGCATTACAAATAGTGACATATGGAGGCTTAAAATAAGTGACATGTGGAGCCTAAAGTAAGTGACATATGAACCAATGGAATGGTGACACATAGATTAGTTTGATTGCCTTTGAATTTTGTAGAGAAAATGGATGAAAAAGGCGATAAAGTTAAGAGTGAAGGTCGACCATAAGGTTAGAAGGGGGAGAAAAAGAAATGAGAAGAGGAGGAGAGAAAAAGGGGAAGAGAAGAGGAGAAGGAAAGAATATATCAGGTTAAGTTGAAATTTTGGTTTCAATTTCATGTTTCTCTTTTGATCTGTCTTTCTTATTCTTAGAGCACGAATTTGAAGAAACTCAAACAATGAAAGTTGTGGATATAGGTCCTAACTTAACCTCTGTGAAAGTGGTTTGATAAAATAGTAACTAGATCTCTAGTTATGCATGTTTCCCTATTATTGCCTGCGATAGACCCATGTGTAGGAACCTTGTAGCATTTCTTGAGTTTTGAGGACCTTAGAGTCCGATATAGTGAAAGTATAAAACATGAGAAATTATTATTGATGTCTTATTAATGCTTCTATAAAACAGTTTTGTTAGGATATGTATTGATAATGATTTATTGAGGGTTGAGTATTGGTTGCCAGTCTGTTTCTTACCAGAAACAGTACATAATTTGGATGGAGATTATATTTTAAAGGGAGATATTGTTTATCTAATTTTTAGATATATTAAGACTAATGGAAGTCTAGTTTCAGAAGGCATAAGAATCATGGCATTTAGATTTTTATAGAGAGAGTTATGATTAAAAGAAGACAACTTGTTATAAAGGAACATTAGGAAGAAAAGGATGTAAACATTGCATATATAGCTAGGTTAGCTTGATGGTTGAGGCGACATTGAGCTGAATTAGTAAGTGAATTATTAACCTATTGACATATGTTAAAATAACATTTATGATGACTAATTATGGATGAATTTGGTTGTGGTGGTGTATGAATATGAGATAAATGTTTGAGTAGTAAATATATTGTATATTTGTATGAATAAAGGCTCAGAAGTTGTGGATTAAGGAGCTCGTACTGAGGATTGTTGAAGTCAAAGGAGTCACCTTCTTTTGAGGTGAGTTGGGGAGACCATATCTCTCAAATGGGATTAGGACATCCCAAGACTTGCTTGATGACTTGTATGTGAATATTAAACCTGGGTAATGCATAGTAGAATTGAATCTCAAATAGATGCTAGTATACTTGTGTATTTAATAAACGACATTGTTTTGAATAGATCTTTGAACTTAGAGTGCAACTGATGTTTTTATTGCGTATTTTGAGAAGTGATATTGTTTTCAACAAACCGGCACTTAAAGTGCAAAGGACAATGTTTTATTTTTTAAAACTACATTTTTGAACAACTTTGTACTTGGAGTGCAAAAGATGACTTTTATTGTATGAAATAGTGTTTTGGAACATACATATGCATAACCGAGTCATATATGCTGCGTATATATGTTCTCCTTTAGCTTAGAAAAATGGTAAGGTTCCATTTTATTGGTTGGATTGATAAATAAAGACATGATGCCTTATTTGATTTTTGTACTTAATATTTTAATATGATTTTTTGTGATCGATGAGGTAACAATTGGCTAAGTGTATGCTAGGCACATCAGATTAAACGACTTCCGTATCCTTGATGCTAGTACATAAAAGTCCATTCCTTGTATCGACACCTTTCTACGGGACTTACGGGTGATTGCACACCTAAGGTCTGGTCATCGACGAGGTCATCACTTAGGGTCATGAAGCTCTTGTTGGCCATAGTCCAAACTCATCAAAAGTGAAAGTTGAGCCAACACTAGGAATCGATGGGTGTGCACACTAATTTGGCCGACCAGTGGCGAAACACATGATTGTTTTAGCCTATTATGAGATTTGGTTTCCTGACGAGATTTGATTTATACATGTGATGATTTTATGCTTATGTTTACTGGAACTGAAACCTATGTTCACCGGATGAGTGATTAATAGGCTAGGGCTATATGATTCCTAAACAGTATATGTTGAGTCCTAGGCTAGGCCTATGTGTTTCTGTCATGTATATTCACTTTATAGGTGGTTATGTGCATGCTAGATGTATGAAAAACTTGTCCTTAGATTATCTAGACCGTCTTGATATGTATCGAGTTCTGTTTGCAATATATGTTTTTCCTGCTCATTGAGTACATAGTGTACTCACCCCCTCTGCTTTCCAACCATGCAAGTTAATTTGGTGAGTTTGAAGCTCTGAGTGTATTGTGCAGTCTTTTGACATTTTCAAGGCATTACTGCACGTAGGTAATCTCTGTTTTGTACTTTCGTTGTATAGTGGCTCATGAACTTTTTTATTAAGTTGGTTATGTTAATATGCTTTATGATTTTGTAAATTAACTTTTGACTGTCTTATGGTTTGTAAATGACCTTATGTATAAACCTTTTGTACTGTTGTTGAGATTGCTTTTGAGTGGACTTAAAAGACCAGAAGTTGTGATATAATTTTAAATGTGAATATAAAAGTGCGTTTAAAACTAATTTACAGTTATTTTAATTGAGTTTTGAGATTTTCAAAATACAGCCATTGTGCTATCTAAATGTTTTCAAAGGATATTCAGTTAGCCTTGCATAGTCAGGTTAAGGGTACCGCGAGTATCCTTAGCCTGGGTATATGGCGATTGTCATGTGCCCGATGTGGTTCCGGGTTATGGCAATTAAATGGGTTTAGAGACTGCTTTTTTTGTTTTCAAAAGTGTTAGTACCATTTTTAAAAGTTTCATGAGTCTTAGGAGTCGAGTCTGGGTATCGAAAGTCTTTGTTCAAAAAGTTGCAGATCATTAAGTTGACGTCCTTAATGATCAGATGATTTTGACCTTAGTGGGAGTACTTGTCGACAATCCTTGGAGTGTTTGGGATATCAGATAAGCTAGGCTGAGTTTGATCTATTTTATTAAACAATGTCTTTTTCTTTGATATTATAGAGATAGGATTACCCCATCTATTTGATCAGTCAAGTAAGAATTTCGAGGACGAAATTTCTTAAGAGGGAGAGTTTTATCTTGCCTCCTAAAATTGTTAAGAGATTAAACTGTTAGATTGAGTCACATGAGTTATTTTATTTAAGAATTTACGAGGTGCATTTCATTCACATGCATAATATTCATATAAACATATGATTCATGATTTAGAAAATATTGCAAGATAGTATATCCACTCAATTGACATATTCCAGGGTATGGAACAAAAATGAATGTGCATTCCCAATGTTTTGCATTTTGATTTACTAATATCATGAATTGATGAATTATAATTAGTGAATTGGAAATTTATTGTTACAATTGAGTAATTGATGACGTAATATATGCATCTAGTCTAAGAAAAATGATAAAGAGCAAGATAAATTGATACAAAGGAATTTAGGTTGAATAGGCCTATGAAATGGTGACATGTGGCATTGGGAATAGGTGACAAATGACTCAGTTAAATGGATGACAAGTAGCTTGAGTACAATTACGACAAGTGACCCTTTAAGTTTGTGATAAATGACACTTTAGACTTGTGACATATGGAGCAATAGAATGGTGACATGTGTAGATTGACAATTGGTGACATGTGTAGCCTTACAAGTAGTGAGATATGGAGGCTTAAAATGAGTGAAATGTGGATCCTAAAGTAAGTGTCACATAGACCAATATAATAGTAATATATGGACCAATATAAGGATAACATATGTACCAATAGAATGGTGTCATATGGACAAATAAAATGGTGACACATGGATTAGTTTGACTTCCTTTGAATTTTCTAGAGAAAATGGATGAAAAAGATAATAAAAGTGAGAGTGAAGGTCGGCCATAAGGTTAGAAGAGGTAGAAAAACGAAAATGAGAAGAGAAGGAGAGAAAAAGGGGAAGAGAAGAGGAGAAGGAAAGAAGATATCAAAGTAAGTTGAAATTCTAGTTTCAATTTCATCTTTCTCTTTTAATCTGTCTTTCATATTCTTAAAGCATGAATTTGAAGAAACTCAAAGAATGAAAGTTGTAGATATAGGTCTTAACTTAACCTCTGTGAAAGTGGCTTGACAAAATAGTAACTAGAGCTTGAGTTATGCTTGTTTCCCTATTATTTCCTATGATAGACCCCTGTATAGGAACCTTGTATTATTTCCTGAGTTTAGAGGACCTTAGATTCCGATATAGTGAAAGTGTAAAACATGAAAAATGATTATTAGTGTCTTATTAATGCTTTTGTGAAATGTTTTTCTTAGGATATGTATTGATAATGATTTATTGAGGGATGAATATTGGTTTCCGGTCTGTTTCTCACCAGAAATAGGACATAATTTGGATGGATATTATATTTTAAAGGGAGATGTTGTTTATGTAATTTTCAGATATATTAAGACTAATGGAAGTCTAGTTTTGGGAGGCATAAGAATCATGACATTTGGATTTTTTTAGAGAGAGTTACGATTAAAAGAAGACAACTTATTATAAAGGAACAATAGGAAGAAAAGGATGTAAACATTGCACATAAGGCTAGGTTAGCTTGATGGTTGAGGGAGATATTGAGCTGAATTAGTAAGTGAATTATTGACCTTTCTAACATTTATGATGATTTATTAGGGATGAATTTGGTTGCGGTGGTGTATGAATATTAGATACATGTTTGAGAAGTAAATACATTGTATATTTGTATGTATAAAGGCTCGGGAGATGTGGATCAAAGCGCTCATATCGAGGATTGTTGAAGTCAAGGGAGTGTACACCTTCATTTAAGGTGAGTTGGGGAAACCATATATCTCAAATGGGATTAGGACATCCCAAGACATGCTTGATGATTTGTATGTGAATTTTGAACCTAAGTAATGCATAGTATTGAATCTTAAATAGATGCTAGTATACTTATGTATTTAATAAACAACATTGTTTTTAATAACTCTTTGTACTTAAAGTGTAACTGATATTTTTATCATTTATTTTGAGAAATGATATTGTTTTCAACAAACCTACACTTAAAGTGCAAAGGACAGTGTTTTATTTTTTAAGACTACATTTTTGAACAACTTTGTACTTGGAGTGTAAAAGATGACTTTTATTGTACGGAATAGTATTTTAGAACTTACATATGCATAACCGAGTCATATATGTTGCATATATATGTTCTCTTTTGGCTTAGAGCTACGGAAAGGTTTCATTTTGTTGGTTGCACCGATAAATAAAGGGATGGTGCCTTACTTGATTTTTGTACTTAAATATTTTTATATGATTTTTTGTGATTGGTAAGGTAACGATTAGCCAATCGTGTGCTAGACACATCAGATTAAGAAACCCTTGTACCCTTGACACTGGTACGTAAAATTTGATTCCTCGTATCGACAACTTTCTACGGGACTCATGGGTGATTGCACGCCTAAGGTCTGGTCATTGACGAGGACATTACCTAAGGTCATGACGCTTTTGTCAACTGTAGTCCGTACTCACCATGGATGAAACCCAAGCCAACATTGGGAATCGATGGGTGTGACACTAGTTTGGCCGACCAGTGTTGACATACATGATTGTTTTGGCCTATTTTGAGATTTGGTTTCCTAATGAGATTTGATTTATGTATGTGATGATTTTTTTACTTTTGTGTACTGGAACTAGAACCTATGTTCACTTGATGAGTAGTTAATAGGCTAGGCCTCTATGGTTCATAACCAATATATGTTGAGTTATAGGCTAGGCCTATATATTTTTGTCATGTATATTCACTTCATAAGTGGTTAGGTGCATGTTAGATGTGTGGAAAACATGTCCTTAGGTTATCTAGATTGTCTTGGTGTATATCGGGTTTTGTTTGCGATATATGTTTTTCCTGCTCATTGAGTACATAGTGTACTCAACCGCTCTGCTTTCCAACCATATAGGTAATTTAGTGAGCTTGAAGCTCTGAGTGTATCATGGGGTCTTTTGACATTTTCGAGGCATTACTGCATATGGGTAGTCTCTATTTTGTACTTTCGTTGTATAGTGGCTCATGAACTTTTTTAATTAAGTTGGTTATGTTAATATGCTTTATGATTTTGTAAATTAACTTTTGACTGTATTGTGGTTTGTAAATGACCTTATGTATAAACTTTTTATACTGTTGTTGAGATTACTCTTGAGTGGACTTAAAAGTCCAAAAGTTGTAATAGAGTTTTAAATGTGAATATAGAAGTGCTTTAAAACTAATTTACAATTATTTTAATTGAGTTTTGGGATTTTCAAATAAAGCCATTGTGCTTTCCAAATGTTCAAAGGATATTCAGTTAGCCTTGTATAGTCGAGTTAAGGATACTGTGAGTATCCTTAGCCTGGGTATGCAGCGGTTGTCATATGCCCGATGTGGTTCCGGGCCGTGACAAATTGTGGCTATTATTTACATGTGAAATATTTAAAAATTATTGTTATTTCATATTAATTGTGATTATTATTTATTATTATGATTTTTAGAGATAAGGTTGATATAAACTTATAAAGTATACAGTATAACTGTAAATATATCAATGGATTATTTTGCAAATTTTAAAAAAATTCAGGAACTATTTCATAAAATTTAAAAATTACCCAAAACGGTACTCTGTATTGATTGGTATCGATACAGTACCGTACAAGAATTCAATCCGGTGCCAAGTCTGGCGTAGTATTCGCTACTTTAGTTGAACTAATTTGACTCATTACTATTTATGTTTTCACCATTTTCTATACCTCCGATAACTAAAGATGATAGGTTGTGTAAAAATAATAAAACTATTCATCCAAAAAATTAAAATAAAACACATCCTATTAGGTTTAGCAATTAGGTCCTTGCCTTGCATGGTCAAACTCAAAATTACCAGATCAAGCCTAATTTTTTCAAAAATTGAGCTTTAGGTTAGGCTCGAGTCGAGCTACCTAAGTCCAATTTGACTATAGGCCCAATAGCTCTAAGAAAAACAATTTCATTTTGCACAAATAATTTCGTCTATTTCCCTTTTTTAATTTAAAAATGAAAAATAAGGCAAAGGTTGGGTAAGTTATCGAGCCCAAGCTCAGTTTGGCCAATTGCCAACCTAATCACTAAAACCAAAACTATCTAGTTTAGTTCCTTAATATACTTAATTTATCTCTTTATCCATACACCTGCAACTCTTAAAACATTACAACAACAACAATAACAACACCCAGAGAGAATTCTAATTTTTGTGAGGTTTTGGGAGGTACAATAGTGCACAACATTACCCCTACTATATAGAGAGGCTGTTGCTGATAAACCTATATAAATGATATATATGTATACACATATATACACACACATATACATTTTAAAATAAAATAAAATAATAGAATACACACACACACACACACACACACATAAAAATAATAATACTAATACTATAGATAAATATGTATAAATAAAAATATGGAAATATGTAGTAAAATATATAATATAATAAATATAAAGCAAGGTAAAGAATAATAATAAAATCTAGAATAAATAAAATGATACAGAAATTAGAAAGAAGTCAAGTGCAAGAATTGATCAAACAAGCTATTATAAGAAATAATTAGGCTAAGTAAAAAACTATTTAGGTTAAATAACTAGGAAGTAATATGAAATAAAAAATAGGCCAAAGACAAGACATAAGACTAAAAAGAAAATGTTTCAAAGGTATAAGAGAATGAGAATAACCTCTCTAAGTGAGATCTTTTATTTGTATCCTAGAATGTTAAAGTTTTTTATTTACGGGCAATGTCCTAGGTAAGTTCTAATTGAGTCATATCATTCTTGATCACCTCTTTCAATTTTTTTTAGACCTTCCTATTTTTCTTTTACAGTCTCTAAGTACTATTTTCTTAATTTTTTCCTTGGAGCATTAAGGTGTCTCCTTTTAACATGTTGGAATCACCTAAGTCTCTTCTCTCTTAATTTTTCATTAATATCAGCCACCTTTAGTAGGTGTCTTACATTTGTATTCCTGATCTTACCTCTTCTAGTAAGGTTACACATCTAATGGAGCATTCTCATCTCCACCACTATTACTTTATGACTATTCACCTGTTTGATGGGCCAACACTCCATCCCATATAGCATAGTTAACCTAATCGCTAAATGATAGGATTACCTTTTAGCTTGAGTGGTTTTTTCTTTTCACATAAAACTCCTAATGCACTTTTTCATTTAATTCACCCTAATCTGATGCAATAAACTATAGCTTCATCGATCTCTTCATTTCTTTAAATGATAGATCTTAGATACTTAAAAAACTCTTTCCGTAGTATAACTTCTAAACTGAACTTAAACTCCACATCGGAGGCCATCCTATGGCATGAAAAGTTAACTATAAGTACTCATTTTTAGTCTTACTTAATTTAAAGTCCCTCGATTCTAACGTATCTCTTCAAAGTTCTAGCTTGATATTGACACCCTCTTTTGTCTCATCTACTAAGGTAATATTGTTAGTAAATAACATACATTAAGGCACATCCCCTTGAATATTCTTGGTGAGCTCATCTATCACTACTCATCATCATCATCATCATCACACCCAGTCTGAAATCCCATAGTGAAGCAGGGTCTGGGGAGATCTGATAGTACGCAGCCTTACCCCTACATAGTAGAGAGGCTGTTTTCAGTAGACCCACATGCATATGTGACATGCAAAATAATGATGCAGGACACAGAAGAAATAAGTGAATAAGTAAAAACTAGCACGCCAAATAATTAAGTACGTAGAATTCTAATAAAAGACGAAGACATACCTGATGTGTAACACCTACATATTCCCTGGAAGGATATGTGGATGCCACACAAGACAGTACAAACAATCCAAAACATTTCACACATGCATTTAAGTATAATTGTTACAAACTTACAAACAAATCCATATATACATATCGGATACAAGCCAAAAAGTCAAACCAAAAATTTACATTATTTTCAAAACAACACTCAAACTTCATTGGCCATTGCGGTT